>JASAND010024129.1:0-41817 GCA_030248195.1 Trissonchulus latispiculum
GTTCAGGTTTTTCAAAATCGGACTTGTGTAAATCTTGTGTAAATTTGAATTTCACTGTGTATTTTTGTTTGAAGCTGTGTAAAATTTAAAAGTATCGTTTTTCAATTGCAATATAAAATAAAATATACGTATTTAGACGTTATTTTCTTGCTACAATGTTATTTTCGGGCCATTCAAGCCAAAACTGCACTTGTGTAACATTTCGGAAGAAGCCACGCGGGGTCTGGTGGGCGGAGCCCCCCAGAAGTTGAGAAAATTTTGTAAATTGCAATAGAATTCATAATAGAAATGTTTAAAAAGATTAATTCATGAAATGTCAAAACTAGGATTGGACAAATTCAAATTCGCCTACTGAAACGATTTCTTTATTTTTCCAACTTTTTGGAATAATTTTTTCACAAACTTGCTGGTCACGTACTAAGGTTCGATGCTTTAACTGCTGCTGGGGACGGCTCCAGTACAGACACCAATTATATATACAATAGATACGTACCGAAAGCGAAAACGACGGGGGTCTGGGGGGCAGCGCCCCACAGAAGTTGAGAAATTTTTTAAATTAACGGCAGAAACGGCATTGAAAAGTTGTATTCCTTTAGCTTTCGTATTGAATATTTCTTGGGTTGTATGGCAACTATTTTTAGACTCTGACTTCTTTTATATAATACTACAGCTTCAGCAAATGTATTGTTAAATACTATTTACGAATATTTGCATGCAGTACGAAAATAAATTATACACACCTGTATAAGTAGAAGCATTAAGACTTAGGAGAATAAAACACCCATAACCATGTTGATGCAGAAATGCAGAAGACCATTCTAAACCATTGGAAACAGGCGGGGGTCTGGGGCGGCAGCCCCCAGTTAATAGCTAGAGATTTTTTAAAACTTAAAGACTTGAAAACTATTTTTTCAGAGCACTTTTTGTAAAAATTTTCGAAAATTTGGCTGTGTATTTTGTTGTGTAAATTTATTTTTTTTGTGTAAATACACAGTATTTTACACAAAAAACCCTGGTTTGGTTGGTTTTTTTGGCAATGTTGCAGTAGTTAGTTAAGATTTGGCACTGCCAGGATTCGAATCCACGTATATACGTATGTGCCTCCGAATCCTGGCTTATTTTACTGGGGGGTGGGGTTGGGGAGCCGCCCTCCCCCCAATCGGCGACCTCCCCCTCTCCCCCTCCCGTTCGAGGAGCTCCCCCACAAAAAATTGCCAAATTTTACCATTTTTACCCTAAATTTTCAAAAATTCTCTTTCGGCTTCTCCGGATTTTTAACGAAATTTGCACTATTCTAGCCTAAAAACCGCTTAAAATGAGTAGTTTTTTAGCGATTTTTACACATTTGTGCACGAAAAACCCGCAAAAATTCGAAAACATTTTCCAAAATATGCCCCCGCCCATTCTGGGTGAGCCCCCCATAAATTTTGGCCTAAAAACAAGCCAGGGATCTGCAGACAAGAGTGCTACTACATATATATGTATATACACTAAAATCCGTGACGAATTACGTAGAGCAACTGTTCCAGCTTCCCGTTGTGGGACTGCATTCATGCGACGTACGTAGCTATATATAGTCATACTAGCTATTGACTGATGTGGAAAGACAAAGGCTAATGTCCTCATAATTTGGCTGAGTAGCCCTACAACAACAACAAGAAAGAGCAGCTTATTTACCTTTTATGTTTATTTCTTGGACATGGGATTAATGGTTATTTCTTGGACATAGTACGTATCCTTCGTGGATGGGCCAGTATAAAAAGCAGACGCAGACCGTACTAAAAGTATAAAATGCAGACCTACTGATCCTGATATAAAATGAACGCTAGGCTTTCTTCTTTCTGATTTATAAAATGTAGACCAGTCAGCAATTAAAGCAGGCTCCGGTGTAAAATGTATTGCGTACAGGTTTTGCAGATTTTTGTGTAAAATATGCAGTATACGTATATGGTAATAAGCAGACGCCGGTATATATAATTAAAAATTAATTTAATTTCATTACATTACGTAAGTGTTTACTTTCTGACAATGTATATATGTATTTACATATAGCAAATTTAAAAAAAAAACCAAAAATCGAATTTTTGCTGCCATTTCCGCAAGTGAAGTCCGATCGAAATAATTTTGGTAGTATCAAACTGGTAATGACCCCCTCTACACGTGGTGAAAATTTCAAGCCGATAGCCCTTGTGTAGCGAGAGTAAAAAATTTTGTAATTTTTTGTTAGCGAATTCACAAAAAATCAGCTAGGAAAATTCTCTTTTCCTGCATAAATAGAGCATACGTAGTCCCTAGTGTTACTATGTATAAAAATTTGGACCCCTAAGTTTTTTGAACAGGCTTAACTTCGAATTTCGGTTCTGGGTAAGGGTACCTGGTCCAAAGTGGCTGGCTACCCTAGCCAATTCTCTTAACACTATTTATTGACTCCAGGAAGTTAGAAATTTAGTGTTATAGTGCTCTAGTAAGCACAGCGCAAACAATTTGGCGTAGTAATTTTGCATGCTCAAGTGACTTGGTCTAGGATCACGTGCCCTTGGTCAGGGTCACGTGACTGGTCAAAAATTTTATTTCAAGACCCAGGAAGCCTAAAAACTTGCCTATGTAGGTTTTTCGGGGCGTAGAATTCAAATTTGGCATTAATTTTCATGTAGCCTTAGCACACTTATGTGATCCTGCCCCCCTTGGGACCGGTGGATCGGGGTCAGGTCATGACTAACCGGTCACTGAGTCAGACGGGTCTGAGGTAGCTAAAAACATGTGCCATGTAGGCTTTCGGCTTGCGCACAGCTCGAATTTGGCGTTAGTTTTGCTGTAGCAGCCACCCCGCACCTTTTTACTAAAAGTTGTGGGTGATGATTTTGCGAAAAAGTTTGCAAAAAATCTCCCGCCGTGGGCCTGCCGAGAAATCATGGCAACGTATCCAATACATAGCTAGATGGTGCAGATTGTAGACATGCTACATGCATAATATAGGTTAGCCAATAGAAGTCCGTAGTGAGTAATAGCAAAATTTTCAATTTTGGTTCGGAGTTGTCTGAGGGTCGGTTTTGGGGTGGGTCGACTGTTTTGGGTACCCTGGTCGAACGAGCTGGGCCTCGGCGGATACCGGGCCTGCAGTCTGCTCAAAAGTCTGCATTTTATACCCAAGTCTGCATTTTATACCCGACTGTGTAAGTCTGCTCAAAAGTCTGCATTATATACCCGAGTCTGTTTTCTGGTCTGCGTTTTATACCCGAGTCTACGTCTGCATAAAGCCCGGTTCATACCTATTTTCCGTTTGTCTGTTTGTCCGAATTTCCGTTTGTTCGTTTTGCTGAACTCACACTGTTTGTCCGTTTCCGTTTGTCCGTTTGTCAGTTTGTCTGGTTTGCTTATCTAAACTGATTCATACTTGTTGCTTACGGACAACCGGAAAAGTAGAGCAGTGTTGAAGTCTAAACGGACATCCCTTACGGACAAACGGAAAACTATGAATCAACAACTCAAACGGACAAACGGACAACCGGACAAACGTACAAACGGAAAGGTATGAAGCAGTATGTGATCGGACAAACGGACAAAAGGACAACCAGAAACGGACAAACGGACAGAGGTATGAACCGGGCTTAAGTCTGCTGGTCTGCGTCTGCGTCTGCAGTTTATACTGACCCTCGTGGATCCGCCTGCTGGCCCGCGTTTACCTCATTTTCTTGTTGGACATAGGATTGGCATAAATATTTGTGATGTTGCTGTTTAGATGTTGGCTTCCAAATATCTGTTTGATGACGGAGAGGAGGACTTTGCCTACAACGGTGAATGGGCGGCTTCGGCTGGAAAGGATCTGAAACAGCTAAATCAGATGGAAATTCGATTCCTAAAACGACTGGTATGTACGTATGCTGGGCTTTTTTTACAAAAAATGTAGTTTAATTTTAGCTGAGAAAAAGGTCTCACTTTTTACGAAGCTTGAGTATGTACGTATATAAGCTTCTCTTGCTTTTTCGTGTTGTTTTTAAGGTTCCAGAAATATGTGTGCATTTTATCGACTTTTAAAATTTTTAGTCATGTTTGTTTGAGCACAGATCAACTTAAAATAATGTTTATTGACATTAATAGAATGAATTTGTCTAAGTGATGCATTCACTCTACTGCAAAATGATCGCTGTTGCTTTGTCTGAATTATTGTGTTTGCTTTTGATTTAGAACTGGAATTTGGCACTGTTATGGCCGGAATTTGAGTCTATGCTACAAGACATGGAATCTCGGTATAAAATGATTGTTGATTGTCACAATTATTTTAATTGCAAAAGTTTTTATTTCGGATTATACATTGCAAAATGCAAACGTTTCATCCATTTTATTATGAAGGTAATGTCGTTTGAAAACAATTCAGTTGTTTTGCAGCTGAAAGAGAAACTTTAATTGCTTAGAGAAATTGTTTTTCTTTAATTCTTATTTCCTTTTTATTTTTCTAGACTTTTTATTTTTATTTATTTTATTCTGACGAGTAAAGTTGTAGACTGGCTGTGAAGGAGACGTGTCGTCGACGCTGGCTGGCCTACAGTGAAGCTTCCGTACTCCTGGATGCCCTACAGAAGGCCTTCCTCAAATCCTCCGCTCTGGCTGTCTGTCATCAGCTCTTCCTGGAATCTCTCCTCAAACCAGTTATCAAGGTATAGGCTCTTTTGGCTCCATAATATTCTTACGTAGCATCAGCATATCGCGACCGGCGGCGAAACTAATTTTAGCATATTTTTTGGGGGGAATTTGTAAAAGTAATTAAAAAACTGAATTTCACACTCCTCCACTGATGAGCCGCGGGTGTGAGAATTGAGTTTGGTACAGGTCGCATGCACTACTAACATAGGAATTTTAATGTTTTACACGTCTGCAAATGTAATTCGTTCATGAATTAGCATGAGAGTATATTTATGTATTTCTTTAATTCTTGGTCGGACTTCTATTTTGTGTTAACTTCATCCCAGACATAAATTTCCGGAAAAGGAAAATAAAAATTTGGTACGAAACTCAACTTGTTCCTGTAATATTATTTGAGGAAGAAAGTTCCAGCTTTTAGTACAGTCGGACCTTGTGAAGTTCACTTAATCTACTTTGGGCGTGCCAGTTTTTTGCGTGTTTGTTGATGTGACATCAGTTTGTTGTAGTTCTTTATTTTTAGGGTCTGGCCCTCTGCACGGCTGCCTATCTGGCCTCTCTGGCTTCCGTCTGGTTTGCCGTTTCCCTGTTGGCTTCCGCCAAGCCTGGGCCTGAGCCTGGTTCTGGCCTGGCCGCCAAGTCTGCTCTGCTCTCTCCTTCCTCACCGTCCTCCACTGCTGGTGGTTCCAATCTGATTTCTGTGACGTCATCATCCCCCCAGGATCTGTCTACTATATCCGGGGATCCCTCCACCTGTTCCGAACCACCGGAGGATGATACTGAGGAATTGGATTTGACCGGAAGAATTGGTGGGATTTCACGGATTTCCTCTGGTCCCACCAACGGGGCCATTTTTGGAACTGTTCCGATGCGTAGGAACGCTCATGACCCCCCAGTGGGGAGAATTTCGGCCCAGTCCTGGCGATTTGGAAGCAGGGATTCCGGCTTCCCGCCGATTCGTGGTTACTGTCGACCGAAACTGTTGCTTTGGACGATGATGACCACCGTTACCGGAGATCAGTGTTCTGGAATCCCTCCGAGCTTTCCGCAGTACCGACCTCAATTCCGTCCAACATCGAAAGATCCCACTAATCTTCCGTCTGAGGGCGACTGGCTATCCCCACCTGCCCTATCCAATCACACCGGATGGCTTTATCAGTTCGGTGGGATTTTTCGGGGATCCGGGACTACTGGATCCGGCTTGGGTCTCCATTTAGGGAAGTCGGCCCTTATTCCGAAAATGACTCTACTATGATGAGCCAGTGCTGTGCTGCTAGCTAAGTGTTTCCTTGGAGAAGTTATGTATGTTTCTACTCTAGGAGAAAGATACACATCTCGCGTTTAGCTTTTGCAAGGCAGTCTTTTTTCGTCTGCTAAGAAATTGCAAGATTGAAACATTAAGTATATAAGCCTGAAACATTAATTTGGCGCGTTTAATTTTTCGGATTTTATCTTATCCTACAGCTGAAATTCGCGGATGAATTTTTAAATTTTTAAATTTAAGTAACACAATCGATAAATTGATGAATTTAACGAGATGTTCTCATTAGGACTTGTTTAGAACAGAATATGTGCTGCTCATATAGGGTTAACAATTTGTTGCTTATGCTGTTGAACTGGTAGTGTGTAATAAAGTTGAGTTGTTGACTTTTCCTGAAATTAGGGTTTTCTTATTCTGTTACTTTTTTTAGTGTTTTAAACGGGGGCTCCAGAAAAGTGGGGGACCCATAAAGTAGTTTAGAACTGACGAAATCTTTGAGACACTGACCTTGATCATGTTACGTTTCGACATTTTTGGATGACCGCTAACAGTTGCGTGGGGGCATGTCGAAAAGGGTAAGTGAAAGGTATACACTAAAAATACCAGCTATTGTCGTGTAGGATTGCTGCATTAGTTGTGATATTAATGACTTTCGGTTACAAATTTGCGATCGGTCGTGTTTTTAGCAGACACCATGTGAACAAGACCTGACCTGCACGTTATCGCATCCCAAAATTCTTTTTTCTACATTCAGCTTCGTTAGCTCTTAGCCGCCAGAAATATTTGTTCCATACCCGACATGTGGCTTTAAAAAGTTTGGTTCAAGGTCGGAGTATGGCTTGAAATTACAGTTTTTATCTTTGCAAACATTTGGGACTCTTTATAATTAGGGTTGTCACAACCTAAATGTTTGATACTTCCCAACTGTCTGTCAACGCGGTAAAGACAAGCGTCAATTATGTTAGGTCGTCAGAAAGGACGATTGATGCAATGACGTCACAAGTCCATTCATACCTGCCCGACCTGGTCCCTGGAGAACAATTTTCTGTTTTCAAAAAAATTTTTTGGACAGAAATAGGCACAACTGTGAACTAAATTTAATGCTGAGACTGTCAAGGAAGTGTAGACAACGCATTTGTTGATGCCCGTTTTGTTTTGTATTTAACTCTAGGTTATATGTCAGCGCTTGTTAAGTATAGGGTGTTAGTATTGTATGATATTATGTGGTTGCTTTGTTACAGCATTAATGCATTTACTGTTAGATATTGCAGTTCCTAATTGTTATTTTTATTAAAAGGAGTGCTAGAAAATTGGATAGTTACAGCTTAGCATTGGTACTATGTAGGGATGCACCGGGGCCAGGCCCAGGCTCCGGCACCGGCCCCAGCCCCGGTGGTCACGCTCCGGTCCCGACTGGGGCCAAAAATTAGCAAAATTTTGTTCATTTTTGACCCATATTTGGAAATTAAAAAAGTGCTACAACTCGTTTCTTTTCCCACCGATTTGAATGAAAACAACGATAGTAACGTTTGCACATCAGAAAATATTGCAAAATTAAAAATTTTCAAGAAAACTTCTAAAATTTTCTATCAGGACCCCCAATTTCCAATTTCACGATGAGGTCACGGCCGCAGCCCCGGCCTGCCCCAGTAGTGGCGGCCCGGTGCATCTCTAGTTGGAACGTAATCAAGCTTTCCTATCATAGCTTAGCGTTAGCTTTTTCTGGAGGTACGGAAGTTTGCGCGCTTGACAGTGGGCTAGTCTGGGTTCAAATTTTCGTAAATACCTGTGCCCACAAACTTTGTAGCCAATTGGAGGTTCTAAACGGACAACACGATAAGTGTTTAACGCTGACTTGTCGCTGGTCACCACCCGGCTTAATTAGTAGCATATGGGAAGGGGAGGGCAAAAACACCTCAAAGTAGAGCACTCTTTTGTGACCTAATTTTGCTCTGAAAAAATTACTCAGAACGCAAACTGAGATTTTTGCTAAGTCGTTTATTCCTATCGCTTGAATATACCCAGAGGTTTTCGCGATGGATAATAAGTCTTTATCTCAAGCAAGTTAGTTAGTTAGTCTCACTATCTGCAAGTTCAGTGTATGTGAACTGTTATGAAAGAAATGAAATTGCCACTTCAGCACCTGAGGCCCGGGATCTTTTCCACAATCCCCCCCCCTCAATACTAACTGGTTGAATTGGGGGTTATTGGGTGGTCCAAATGCGTTCATATTTTGGGAAGGTGTAACCCGAGACTCAGTAATTAAAATTTCAAAATTCTAAATTCAAAGTTGAATTTTTTCAAACTTTTCCGATAGATTCGATGATGCTGAGCATTTTTCCTTGTTGCAGCAACATCTGAAAATGCTTCCTGCGATCTCTACAGCGGTTCTAACTGTAAAGATCAAAGGATATTACCGCCAACAATAGGTACTCAATTACGGCTATGTACAGGGCGGCTTTATCCTTTGATCTTTACAGTTAAAGTCGCTGTAGAGATCGCAGGAAGCATTTTCAGATGTTGCTGCAGGAAGGAAAAATGCTCAGCATCATCGAATCTATCGGAAAAGTTTGAAAAATTCAAAAATTTTTATATTTAAAAAATTTTTAAATTTAAATTTTTAAATTTTAAGAAATTTAAAATTTTTTAAATTCTTGAAATTACTGAGCCTCAGGAAATTACTGACCTTCCCAAAATATGAACGCATTTGGATCACCCAATAACCCCCAATCCAACCAGTTCGTATTGAAGGGGGGGGATTGTGGAAAAGATCCGAGACCCGAAAAACTCGGACCTCGAGTGGATTCGAACCCACGACTTTCGAATGAACGCTCTGACGCTCTGCCAACTGAGCTACAGAGGTTACAGTCGCACCAAGCTAAGCTAGAAGGAGTTCGTATCAAAACTGAAGTGACAATGAATTACTAATGCGTTATACAACGATATATACGTATATATATACATATATATATATATATATATATATATATATATATATATATATATATATATATATATATATAGTTTTAACTTCCAGACTTTTCTTACGTCAATCGTATTTGTTAAATCTGCGGAAAATTACTAAATCAAAGGCTGATTACCTTCGGCCACATAAATTGGGTTATTTAGGTCTGTTGCCCTAAGTACCCATTATTACGTGTGGGGTTTTTCTAAAACTATTTCCAGGTATGATAATTTCCTGTCTTCTATTGGGTCTCACATTTCATCAACTTGTTCGGTAGTTGTCCGCCTTTTTGTACAGTTCTACTAAGATTACAAAGGTGGTAAAGAAAATTATTGTAATTATCTTCTGGTAACTACTAAGCTGAAATTTATATACTTATGTCACTTTAGGAAGGTTTGTTTCGGTCATAACTTTTCCCTTCGTTGCGGAAAATGCTTGAAAGGCAATTGTGGAGCTATCCCTCCCTAAATTCTGACGTTTTCAACAAACGGGCTTGTTTAAGGTCATTAGTACAGGGTCCGGTCGGCTCCACCTATAACCTTCTGTAGATTGGAGTTCTCTCCGGGGGTCACTTTACATCACTTCACCTTACCAGCAAGCGCTCATAGGATTAAGTCATCACCAAAATGGGCCGTGAGAAATGACTTACTAAAATCAACGGCCTCTTTAGGAAAGCTTAGAGTAGAGAAGAGTAAAAATTGGCTGATTTAACTCTACTCAAGCCGCGACTTTCCCTTTTTCAATTCTTTCTAGTTAATTTTACCTCTACTCTACTCTTTTTGAAAAGGCCCCTAATACCGGTTCTTGCTCCGATTGGGCAACGGTCAGGTTTCGAACCCGCCCGGGAAATTCTGTTTCTCAGATTAGCGACTTCAACTTTAACTAAATTTGAGCATTTTGTTGATGTATAATGTTAATATTTTATTTGTTGAGATGTAAATTTTTTAAAAATTCAAAATTTTTGGTGGACTGTTTGTACAGGTTGATGGGTGACTACGCAATTGAAGGGTTTTATTGCGTCTGAGTGTGGTTCAATTTAAGTAGGACTAAAGTGATAAAGATAGCAAAACGTTTTCATCCCTAGCAACAACTTTGCTACTCATTCCAATTAGCTATGACAAATTGTTCGTAAGTCGTACCAAGAGTACATAATAACTAAGAGTGTGACAAGCGCAGCACTCTTAGCTATCAGGCTGGGGACATCGTCTGCACGATAACGGACTATCCCCCCACAAATCAGACCCCAGTGACCCCCTCCCCCCACAAAACAGACCCTAGTCAGCCACCCCCCCACAAATCAGACCCCAGTGACCCCCCCCACAAAACAGACCCTAGTCAACCACCCCCCCCCCCCCCACAAAGCATACCCTAGTGGATTTGATCCCCCCCACAAATCAGATCCTAGTGAAATGACCCCCCCACAAAACAGACCCTAGTCAACCACCCCCCCCCACAAAGCATACCCTAGTGGATTTGACCCCCCCCCCCCCACAAATCAGATCCTAGTGAAATGACCCCCCCACAAAATGGACCCTAGTGAAATGACCCCCACAAATCAGACCCTAGTGAAATCCACTAGGGTCTGTTTTGTGGGGGGGGGGGGGGTGGCTGACTTGGGGCTGTTTTGTGGGGGGGAGGGGTTGACTGGGGTCTGATTTGGGGGGGGGGGGGGTAGGCCGTAATCATGCAGATGATGTCCCCAGCCTGATTGCTAAGAGTGCTGCGCTTGTCACACTCTTAGTTATTATGTACTCTTGGTAGTACCAAGAGTACATAATACATAAGAGTGTGACAAGCGTCACACTCTATGTAATCAGCTCGAGAGCCATGCTCTGCGCGCTAACGGCCCACCCCCCCCCCCCCCCGCAATTGCGTACCTAGTGGACCCCCCCGCAAATCAGTACCTAGTACACAATTGCGTATGTTCACTCGTGGCTGCAGTATTCCATTTATCGAGACCCCCCACGCAAATGTGACGCTTGTCACACTCTTATGTATTATATACTCTTGGTAGTACTTAATCAAATCTTTCAAAACGACGATAACTGGAAAAGGTCGAAATATGAGTTACGAGATTTTGGTTTTAGAGGGACGAATAACGTAATCTTAATTTGGAAATTTTGAGGGATTTTGTAGTCTTGCAGGAACACCCAATAATTTTCTTGGTCTCCGTGTCTAGAGGGACTATGGTAATAAATTAATCACAAGTCTTAAGATATGAATGGCATTACCTTTACAATGAGGCCTATTAAATTTTTACCTAAATTTGTCTAAATCATTGAAATAGCACTGGTTCTAGCAACCAGTTCAAGGTTTAAAATGGTCCTCCTATAATCATCATATATAACCACGCTCGTGATCAAAAAAATTTCAAAACTCTAACAATCACCGTTTACGCAATAGGTAGGTCGAACCCTAAGCCTTTACATTCATTATGTTCTGTTAATCTCTTTCTAGACATTCAAGTCAGACGGATTTTCAGCACACCTTTTGCCAGTTTGTGAAGGCTTCAGGGAAACTTGGCTGTAGCGTAATGGTGGTGGGTTTCGCCAAGTCCTTGGAAGGTGGGAATTTTCACGGCTGGCAGCCAATTAGGAAGCCCATTCTATAGGCCTGACTTGGGCTCGTTAGAGTCTAGATTAAACTGTTAAGTCAAACACTGTGTCCAGTGAGGCTAACATTTAGTGGAGCCGTTATAATTATCATTTTCTCCCCAGCTAGACTCCAGTAAAATAGTTTAAACATGTGAGAGTCTGGACATAATCCCTTTCGGATAACAATCTCTCTAATTACTTAAAGCTTTCCACAATTTCTCTGCAGCTTGCTTAGTAGTAGTGGGGGGACAAGTATATCTCGTCAAAAACGTCAAGTATACTAATTGGAATAACTATGATCTTCTCGTGTTATTATTCTGGATCTTGGGGCCTTTTCGCGCTCGAGTTAAAAGAGTAGTGTTAAAATCTGTCGACTTTTTTAACCTTGTGCACGAAAATGGAGTTCATTTTAACTCTTTAAACTGATTTAACTAGCTGCGCTGGTTGCAGGACTTAACTCTGAAGACAATTGGACTAATACTTGTTACATATGGCCATAACTTGTAGCTAAGGCCCTTTTCGTGCAGCTAGTTAAATGAGTTAAAATAGTTAAAATTAACTCAATTGTTTTCGGGCACAGGGTTAAAACAGTTAAACAGTTTATTTTAACTTGTCTGTAGGGCTTAAAGGAGTTACAATGCTTTAACTCAACTCTTTCAACTCGCGCGCGAAAAGGCTTTAAGATTTCACTTTCGGGTAGTCTGGACAGCATAGCACTCCTATGCTCCCTGGTGACATACGTACTCTTATACTAGTAGTATGTTAATACATGTTTGAGAACCTGCGAGAGTTTCATACACCATAGGCACGTTAACCAAATCAAGAACAAGTTTTAACAAACACTTTTTTCAGACTGCAAAATCATGTAAATATGGATGTTCTGTTCCTTCCTTCTTAGCCACACATCCAAACTTAATTTGCAAAACGTTGGTGAAAAATTTGCATTGCAGATTGTGTTTTTACTTTGCTGGTCACAATTCGTTTCCACTCAGCCTACACAACGAGAATATATACAGAGTAGTCATTTTTGTAGACGTGTATGCA
Source organism: Trissonchulus latispiculum (assembly GCA_030248195.1). NCBI lineage: Eukaryota > Metazoa > Nematoda > Enoplea > Enoplida > Ironidae > Trissonchulus > Trissonchulus latispiculum. The sequence goes on from JASAND010024129.1 coordinate 12,503, forward strand.
AAATGTTTTCTTTGGAAAAGTTTGTTGAAATGGAGAAACGTGGAAACTTTTTTAGCGTTGCCATCTGGAAATTAATTAAAATCGTAGGATCTCTAGACTCTCAAAGGAATAAACCATTTATCACCTTCAGAACTGTTAAACAACGTACTGTTAAATGCTATACATCTAATATTTTCTTGAAAGGTTGGCAGTTTTTAGCATGTTTGCTATCGTAAAATACTGGTGTGTAGAAATCTTATAAGTGCTCGTTTTTTGAATTGTAAACCTAATAAATGTTTGGCTTATTCAAAAAGACACTAAGGGATAACCTTTAGTCGTTTATACTCTGAGATGTGATTCTTCACCCTCATAACATGGGCAGTTTATCCGAGTGTTAACTGCTTCAGGCTTATTTCAGCAATATACTTAATCATTCAGTGCTCAGTTTGGAGTTTGGATATAACAAATGTTCATATCATAATCATACTTTGGCTCCAATTGGACAGTGACCTACTCTTACCATTACAAACTCTTGAAAATAAATGGAGAGATTTAGTCTTTCATTTAACGTCTTAACGTATTCATTAATTTTAAATTGAACCAAGAGTCAATTCGTCAAGAGTTAGCTTAATTTTCACTCAGTCGCTTCATTTTTAAATTTATAATGTTACTGTTCAATATTCAAAAGAGGATTCGTTACACTGCAAATGAAGTTAATATGAGATTATCAATACTGTTTTGGGCATACATTAACATAGAGTCGAGTCGGGTCCTGGGGGGGGGCTTGTCCTCAAAAAATTTTGAGGGGGCTTGTACCTGGAACAAAAATTTTCAGAGGGGCTTAAACCTCAAGAATCAATTTGTAAAATTTTTCGAAAAATTAACGCTGCTCTTATTATTAAAATTTGCAAAAAACTTTAAATTTATAGAAAAAATTTCAAAATTTAGCCCGATTTTTCCGAAAAATTAAACATTGTAGCTAAAAAATTCCGGCGAAGCCGGAAAGTTTCTTAAATTTTACTGTAAAATCTAATTTTTTCCGGCTATTTTTGGTTACCCCTTGGCCATTTTTTCGTTACTCCTTGTCCCCGACGGCGATAGGGATTGTACCTTGTCCTGGTTGATGTGGACTTGGACCTCCCAGTAGCGTTGTTGCCCGGCCGGGTTTTTGACTCGGCCGGCCGGACCCGGCTGGCCGAGCTTGTGAACCCGGCCGGCTGGCGGGGCCGGCGGCCGGCCGTTTCGGGCCGGGGGCGTCCGTTTCCGGCCGGCCGGCCGGTCAAAAGAGGCCGGCCGGTACCTTTGCACTATTTTTCGTGTAGTTTGCAAAATATTTAGCATTAATTGATGCATACAGTTACTCCTGGTTATGTATAACAGATAAAATCAAGTAGTATCCTTTTTCTGAAGACCGGCCGGCCGGCTGCATCTGACCCGGCCGGCCGGCCGGATTGTCGGCATAGTGGACCGGCCGGCCGGCTGGCCGGCCGGGTTTTCCTCGGCCGGCCAACAACTCTACCTCCCAGACCCCCCGCGTTAACCTATGGTTTTGGGAGTCTTTCAATAGGTTTGGCTCTGTGCTAAGTTTTATCCAGAAGTTGGCCCAAAACCTAGGAATGAAATTCAGTTAGCAACGTCATATTCTGTCGATCGGGGTTCTTGTCGAACGTGCTGCATTATTAATAAATTGAAATTGATAAGATTAAATCTGAAATCAGGTTTCGGTCACTCCTACAATTAATTTGATTTTCTGATTTCATTTCATGCCTAATTCTATGATAATGTTATAAATGAGAAGTAAAATGCTTTCATGTTTCCTGCAGTCACTCAGAGTCAGATCTAAGTCATAAATAATAAATTAATACTTTTCTGAAATCTTTTTCTTTTTTGATAACAGTTGACGCCTGAACTTTGAGGGATTCCGAACCAGGATTTCCAGGTTTCCCAGATACCGGAACCTTTAATTTGATACATGTCAACTTTTTGTTCCTAATGTTTGCTAAACTATGTCAACTTGACTAAAATAGATCCAGCTTAATCAGATCCTATTATGGTTTGCAGGAGCTTACCGTCTGGGTGGGTACCTACAAGGTATCTCTGGTAGCAGGGGGCTTTTGCTAATACTAAGGGTACATAATTAATTGCACAAAGACCCCCACTAGAAGGCTTCTCTTCAGGCATTGGATAGCGGTACATACGCAAGCTCTTACTCCTTACTCCGCAAGCTTCCTCCGTTTGGAAAGGGGTCTTCGAAACATATCCGTACCAAGCATGGGGGCGGAGCCAAAGACGAGGGAACATTCGCGTCTTGTGGTCGGAGCACCGTTACGCAATGCCAAGAAGAGGGGCCCTCTAGTGACTATACTCTATAGTGGCTCCAATAGCGGTACGAAATCCAGTATTATATACTTGTCACTTAAAACAGTTGTAAGCTTAAGATCGTAAACACAATTCAAAATTTTTCATTATTAGAACCTGAACTGGGTTGTAGGAGGAGGTATGTATGTAGGAAAGAGCAACTCAATTGAATGCATGTCAGACCAGTTTTGCAGAAATTAGAATCGTGGGACGTACGGAAAAAATGGGACAGGCAAATTTCTAGTTACGGACTATGAAAGTCGTAATTTAATTAATATCAGGCTGGATACAAAGTTTCATGAAATGTCGCAAAATGCCTACGTTATGGAGATACACTATATATGTCGCAGTCTAAAAGCATTTTCCGTCTAATTGCAATTAGACGGAGAATTTCAGTCTAATTGCAATTGGGCTAGTCTAATAGCATGAGACTGAGCGAAATGCTGTTAGACTGAAAATTTTCAGTCTAATTGCAATTAGACGTACCATTGTTCGTCTAATTGCAATTGGGCGAACAGAGCCTCGTCTGATTGCATTTTGATGTAAAATGTTTTGATTAATGGTCTAAGAACAGCGCTTCACTGTAACTGTATACGGAGAAGGGCATAGAAAGCCGGAAAGATATTACGTCATTAAGAATAGCTTTGGAAACATCGTAGAATTTCTTTTCGTTTAGCAATTGAAAACGTGAAAACCTTAAAGGATTTAAAAGATGCTCCAAAGGATTTTGAAAACATAGTAGAAATTATCTATATACTAGAATTTGAAGACTTTCAAATATTATTGCACAGAATATTGCAGAGAATCCCTCAAAGTAAAAAACTGGGTTAAAATAAAAAAGTAACAGTATATATATAACATTCTTTCAAAATGGATTTTCTTGTTAAAATTATTTCCTCCCCAGTCCTCAATGCTTGCAATCCAAATTAAAGTTCGATTGGTCAAGGTTTGAAAGTTTTAAGCTTTTGGATGTATTAAAATTAAAAGTAAATTATATATAGATGTGTGCACTAAAGTATTCAAGTTTTCAATATCTAACGAAAAGTATTTCTACTATGCTTTTAAAGCTATTCTGAAACTGTTACCTACTTTTTTATTTTAACCCAGTTTTTTACTTTGAGGGATTCTATGCAATAATAAAAATGTTCGTGTAATATAAAAATATTGTAAAAATTGTATAAAAACTTGAGATCCAAATATTAGTTCGACTGTCAAAATATGAAAGTTTTAAGCTTAGTTGTAGATAATTTCTACTATGTTTTCAAAATCCTTTGGAGCATCTTTTAAATCCTTTAAGGTTTTCACGTTTTCAATTGCTAAACGAAAAGAAATTCTACGATGTTTCCAAAGCTATTCTTAATGACGTAATATCTTTCCGACTTTCTATGCCCTTCTCCGTATACAGTTACAGTGAAGCGCTGTTCTTAGACATTAACCAAAACATTTTACATCAAAATGCAATCAGACGAGGCTCTGTTCGCCCAATTGCAATTAGACGAACAATGGTACGTCTAATTGCAATTAGACTGAAAATTTTCAGTCTAACAGCATTTCGCTCAGTCTCATGCTATTAGACTAGCCCAATTGCAATTAGACTGAAATTCTCCGTCTAATTGCAATTAGACGGAAAATGCTTTTAGACTGCGACATATATGTTTTGAAGGCCAACCTCTAGCCCGATTTCGTCTTTACACTGAATCTTAATCATGCACTTAGCATACATATTAAGGGGGGGCTACGAACGGTTTTGCCCAACTTCTTCAGAGAGACCTACCTTTTGACATATGATTAGCTAACATATCAAGGTTAAATAGTCCGTAGTGGGCATTATTATATCTAACACACATCGATTCTGGCACTACGCCAAAGTCGAAATTTTGGTGCGAAAAGTGGGTTTTTTGAAAAAGATTTTCTGAACTCTGGTGGATTAACGGTTTGACCAATTCTGAAACTTTTTGCCACTAATGTTAACTTGTGCTAAATATTAAAAGTATTCCGGCTTTCGAGCGTTGCTTCCTTCTTCAGCTATAACAGCTCAAAGTTTGAAATTTGACAAAAAGTTGCGGTGTGACCGTGCGCCGTTTTTGATCTAATAAAATTGACAGCCCCTAGCCTACCCAAGCTTTTTACCAAATATTAGGCTCTAATAGGGGCAAACTGTCTGTGAGTTTCGAGAGTTTTTGTTTTCTGGTTTGTGTGCTAGCAAACTTTTTGTTAAGAAATAACCCTGATTTTTAGGCCTAAAAAGCTAGCTAAGCGCAGTAAAAATGGGGTCAAAAAATTTTTTGTCTCCGATTTTGCCGAAAAGGTGCTTATAGGGGTTATTTGACCTGCTGAATCCGAATATGAAATCCGTTTTTCGATATAAAGCTGTCTTCGTTCAGTATGCGCTTACAACTGTCTTAGACCTTTTAGGAGCGATCGCCATCCATACTTCGAGAAATCAATCTAGCGTTTCTAAATATTGAAGCGAGGTTTAGTGACCTAGCTGTCTGCACATCTTGGTATACTCACTGGCCTGTGTGAGGTTTCAGCCGATTCTGCCACAGTACTTTGGAGTAATTGACTCACACTTTCGAAATGACACCAAAATGCGCAAGGTTTCAGCCGATTCTGCCACAGTACTTTGGAGTAATTGACTCACACCTTCGAAATGACACCAAAAAACAGCGACAATATCGATTATGTAATCTAGCACTGCGAACGCAGGGATTAACGAAATCACGTCATTTTTACATAAGTTAAAACAGATACTTGGAGTATTAATCGGAGCAAAGTTGGGCTCCTTTGATAAACCACAGCTCATTAGACGTTAGTTAACCTCCACCCGTGTAGACCTACAACACCCAATTTTTCGCACCTTGATTGTATCGCACAGAAAAGTATACACTGATCTAAGGATTATTTTACACGATATCTAAGCGCTATATGTCAGTACTATTTCTGGAAAATTTGGGTACCGTACCTTGCCCATAGCGATCAGGGCGAGGCAAAGTTTGTGTACGTGTCATGTCGAGCTTTGGACCGACAACACCAACTTCTGATGGCTCCACAGGACGCTACGCTGCATGGAATTCTTTGAAACTTTAAACTATTTTACACTAAACCTAATACTATTATCTGGCAAAAGACTAGCTAGCTTTTCCAACATCGAACTTTTAGTGAAATTCGTAGCCCCCCCCCCTTAAGGAGACTAAGTGCTAGAGACCTTCACGGGCCTGAATTTTCAGGCCCGGCCCGGCCCGGCCCGTTTGAAAAATTTTCGACCTCGGCCCGTCCCGGCCCGGCCCGGCCCGCTCCAACCTAGGCCCGGCCCGGCCCGGCCCGTAAGCTGAAAAGTTGGGCCCGGCCCGGACCCGTTTTTACCAATTTTTTGCCGATGCCCAAAACAAAAACAGTTTTCAGATTTCACAGGATTTTTATTCGTCGTCGCAAATACTATTTTTAAGCGATTTCTCATAGCTCACGATTATGTTGAACGACAGGCAGCGGTTCAGTTGTTTGGGTTTAACCATTCGCTGTTTAGTTTTATAGATTCAAAGATTCTATAAGATATTTCAAGATTTTATAGATTAGCACCGATAAACTATGTGTGAATTTGGAATAAAGAAAGAAAACTATTGGGAATAAATGAATATAATATTCATGTGCTAATGTACAAATTAGAGAAATTTAAGAATTTTAAAGAAAAATTTAAGAAAGATCGAAATAAATAGCAATGACAAGCGAAATATTATTTCAGGAGAAAATAAACTTTTAACAAGAATTGCCAAAACTGAAAACACGACAAAATATTTAAATGAAAACACCAGGCCCGGCCCGAAGCCCGACCCGCTCCCTTACTCGGCCCGGCCCGGCCCGGCCCGCACCCAATATTTTCTACCTCGGCAAGGCCCGGCCCGGCCCGGCCCGTTTTCCCTCAGGCCCGGCCCGCACCCAATATTTTCTACCTCGGCCCGGCCCGGCCCGGCCCGTTTTCCCTCAGGCCCGGCCCGGCCCGGCCCGCGGGCCGGGCCTGGCCGGGCCGGGCTTACGGGCCTGAGTGAAGGTCTCTACTAAGTGCAATTTAATTTTAATGCTTCACATGAAGCTTGGCAGATGTGTAGTTTTGGTCATGTTTGGGAGAAATAAAAGATGAGTCAACAGGTAGTTCCGCCCAAGTTGGAAAAGGTGCAAAATTTTATTTCAAAAACCGAATTTAGACGCGCGATTCGCAGTACCCGCTCTCACTCGCAACCCACTTTCAGCTCTGAATCAGCCCGCAATTAAAACTTGAAAGCTAGAATTGAAAAATGAAAGTTTTAGAAAAGTTGACGTATTATCTTAGCGCAGAAGGCACATAGATCTAGAGTTGTGCCCGGGCCTTGAATCGGGCCTCGGGCTCCGGGCCGGGCCCGGGCCCGGTCAGCCGCGGAGGCCCGGCCCGAGCCGGGCCTACCGGGCCTGCCGGGCCTTGGATGGAGGCCCGGCCAAGGCCCGGTCGGGCCCGATGAGGCCCGGTCAAATTTTTGTTGTGCAAATTTCATAATTTTTTCAAATTCTCTGCATAAGAAAGTCAAATTTAAGCTTCCAGGAGTTGTTCAAGTTGTAATAAATAGCACTAGCTATTGTTTGACACTGTTTTTTGTATGCCGGGCCTTCACCGGGCCGCCGGGCCCACCGGGCCTACCGTGCCTTGAATCGGGCCTTCGGGCCCGGGCCGGGCCGGGCCGGGCCGGGCTCGGCCCGGCCCGAGGCCCGGCCCGGTCGGTTCAGCAGGCCCGGGCCCGGGCCCGGCCCGGGAAATTTCTTAACGGCACAACTCTACATAGATCTAGCAAATTCCAGTTAGCCAGGTCCGGTCAATGCCTAAACAACACACTTTGGCCAACCCACGGCCAACGGCCATCGTCGAGCGGCAATCAAGCCAAGAGCGATATAACACTATTTTACACACACACACACACACACACACACACACACACACACACACACACACACACACACACACACACACACACACACACACACACACACACACACACACACACACACACACACACACACACACACACACACACACACACACACACACACACACACACACACACACACACACACACACACACACACACACACACACACACACACACACACACACACACACACACACACACACACACACACACACACACACACACACACACACACACACACACACACACACACACACACACACACACACACACACACACACACACACACACACACACACACACACACACACACACACACACACACACACACACACACACACACACACACACACACACACACACACACACACACACACACACACACACACACACACACACACACACACACACACACACACACACACACACACACACACACACACACACACACACACACACACACACACACACACACACACACACACACACACACACACACACACACACACACACACACACACACACACACACACACACACACACACACACACACACACACACACACACACACATATATATATATATATATCCCTTCCTGAGCATATTTTCTACCAGTGAATTTCGCACTGTTTATGCAGAGGTTTAACTAACATACTCATGTAGATCCCCAATAAGGTCTACTAGTGGGGAGAAAAAGGGACGGTGTCCTAATGTTTTTTGACGAAATTGACAGAGCTGAGTTATCCTTTCTTTAGTTCCTGGTTTCCCCCCTGGCCTCTTAATCGGTTAATTTTTCAGAGCTCACTGAAAAATCAATCAAAGCTAATTAACTCAACTCAAACGGTCACAGGGTGCTTGAAGCTGGAATTTTCTGTACACTAATTTAACCCCTTTGTTGACTCAAATTAAAAGGATATTGCCGAAAAATAAACTGATTTTGCCAAAAATTAGACGGATATTGTCTAGTTGGGAACTGTCTCAAATGTCAAGATGAAATAAATCGTATTTTTCAACAAAAATGCGTTTGCAAACTCGTATATGCGATTTATTTTTGACTTGACTAAAAACTAGAAAACGTCAGAATGTTGCTTCCCTTTTACGTTTTTACACACTGCATTCGTACACACCCTAATTAGTTGGGTTTTTTAAGGGTTTGCTTTTGCGACAGGACCAATTGAAAGCAGGAGACCTTCTTGTGTAGGCTCTGCTAGGAATCGATCCTCGGACCTTCCGTCTGTGCCACAAGACTGCTATGGGAGAGCGCATGACTTCTACGTCCGATTGAGAGTCTATTTTTAGAGAATAAACTTATGGAGGACACTTTCTTCATAATTATGGCACTGCTGAGTACTACTAATTATCTACTAACTATCTTACTATAACTACATTTCTATAACTACAACTTTTCTATAACTGCTATACTATAATACTATACTACTAACTATTATTTATCTTACTAATCTTTGCTAAATCCGTACACGACTTTATCAAGTTTGTTTTATATTGTTGTATATTTCAGTCGTCCAACTTGCATTATCAGCGAACCATGAGCGGTGGTATCATATTTATGGCTAGCTTGGGAGCACTATTTTGTAGTCTCTGCTCGGCTTTGCCGGTCAAACGAAGCATGGGTATGCCTGACATTATGGACACATTTTTCTCCCAATATGCAGCGGCAGACGCCAAAAGAGTAGCCTATCCCCTGGTGGATTTAGATTCAAATTCCTGGAATGACGCTTCAGAAAAACGATACAATTCCTATCCCTTTTATAATCTGGTTGGAAAGCGAGAAGAAGAAGAAAAGCACTGAAACTGGAGACTCGAGAGAAATCTTGCTAGAATTGTGAGACATAATTTCTGCCCCCTACCCTCGGAAAAGTATTACCCATTATATTGTGCAAATTAAACGTGGTATGTAGTGGATCTGTTGTGAACTTTTTAAGCTGCTTCAGTAGTTACGCAACTTTCTCTCTTCTTTCTCTCTGTTTCGGACTAAGACTTTGCCTTAGTGACTGCAGGCAGGCGTTTTTCATTATTTCTTTATGACTATTATGCTTGTATCCGTCGTGGACCCGCCTGCTAGCCCGCGTTTACCTCATTTTCTTGATGTAAAGTCTCTTTTTAAGTGTGTTAGATTTAACACCATCTTTGTGGCAAAGTCTCTGTTAAAGATAAGGAATTGACGGATGCCGAAATTGAATAAGTACGTACGTACTTCTTCGCAACCATTTTACGGGTTCGGAATGTGCTAATTTCTCAACATCTGTCTCCAAAAATAGCACAATGGAGACCAGTCTCCTTTCCGGTATTCAAAAACTTTCCCAGGTTTCCTAAAACACTCGCTCCTTTTGATGTTTGGAAAAAACCTTTTTGACTCAATGTGTGTAGGTCGTTGTGTCCCTTAATTAGATCCGTCCTTTGTTAATGTTGGCAACTTCGCGACGGATCAGTTTTCAATTTCTGGTTCCAGGCAGTCAAGCCTCGGATAGGAGAAATGACGGCGATTAGGTTGATTCCTAATTATAATTTACCTTTGACTCCAGACTTTGTTGGAAACTCCGAGAAATCGGACACTTTTCTATCCTAGCATTTACTTCGTTGTCTGGTTGATATTAGTATCATTAGCATAGATTTGGTGCAAAACTTCTGAATTTGCATGCACACATTGATTGTTAGTTGCTAAATTCAAACTACACAACCTATTGTAATCATGCTATTTTCACAAGTGAACTTAGTTTGGTTCCTTTTATAGACTCTTGGGGCCTTTTCAAGAAAGGGTAGAGTAGAGTTAAAATTAACTCGATCCTTTTCAAGAAAGAGTTAAAAGAGTTAATTTTAACCCTGCGAGTTAGAGAGACTTACGCCCGATTGCACCAAATCGGACTAAGTTAACTCGGTGTTAGCTTAACTCCGAGTTAACTCCGTGTTAGTTATTCTTTAGCTGAGCTTCAGCTTAGGGGTAAAGTTAGTCCGTTGCAATACCCTAGGTCATGTCAAGAATACCAAGCTCTGAGCTTCAGCTCAGGGTTAAATTTAACCAATCAGAATTGGTTTCTTATTCACTGTGTCCAATCATCCTCATTTAGTATTAGCTGAAGATTAAGTTAATCTCGAAGTTAACTCCGAGCTAAGTCTTTCTTAGAGTTAACTCTGAGCTGAAGGCTATCATTGAAGTAGTGGATCAAATCACAGGAGCTCAATTTATAATAATACTCCGAAAAATTTTGTCCAAAATAACTGAAGTGTTCTGGGATCACTAATTGAACAGTCCATCACGTCCATTTCCAAAAATAAAGGGTACAAGTGACGATAATTTAGTTAGTACTCAGTTAATCCTGATAGATATCAGGGTTAAGTTTTGGCCAGCTGAAGACTAAGTTAGTTCGGAGTTAACCTCGAGGTTAACTTAACCTGATTTGGTGCAACATATTAACTGAGTATTAACAGGTTAACTCCGAGTTAACCTTGGGCCTTTTCAAGAAAGGGTAGAGTAGAGTTAAAATTAACTCGATCCTTTTCAAGAAAGAGTTAAAAGAGTTAATTTTAACCCTGCGAGTTAGAGAGAGTCAAAAATTTTAACTCCGCGTGGATTCATGAAAAGAGTTAAAATTAACTCGCTTTAACTCTGCCCTTTTCAAGAATCGCGCGCAGAGTTAAAAATATGTGGAGTTAAATTTAACTCTACCCTTTTCAAGAAAGGGTTAAATTTAACTCTGTTTAACTCTTTCTGAGCAGTTTCTATTGAAATTTAACCCCGGGCAAAACACGCAGGTTAAGCAGAGTTAAAATTAAATCTTTTCATGAAACCATGGGGTTAATTTTAACTCTGTCATTTTTAACTCCTTTCAACTCTACAGCTTTTAACCCTGCAGGGTTAAAGAGAGTTAAAACACGCAGAGTTAAAATTAACTCTGTGCTTTCATGAAAAGAGTTAATTTTAACTCTACTCTACTCCACTCTACTCTACTCTACCCTACCCTTTCTTGAAAAGGCCCTTGGTTTGGAGGACCTCTCACTTCGGAAGATTTAGTCGATTTCGTGTAGTCTCTTCGAAGGAAAAGTTTAAGAGTATAAAAGAGTGAAAACCTAGCTTGTTATATATGAGTTTTTTTATAGCACCACTCAGTGCTCCGGTTAGGGGTGGTGCCAGCTTAGAATTTCTGCATTTTTTGAGGGAAGAGTGATGCTGACACTGAATATTTGGCATAGCAATTATCCGAGGTATTCTACAACAAGGCCATGAGGATCTTCGTCGCGTCCACTGTAATGGCGATTCTGTGGTAGCTCCACTTGACGGGCGGCCATGGCAGTCTCGGTAAATTACCCAGTATGGATGTGTAATTGGTGCTAGAGCTTATTTTTTCAAGCTCTAGACCTGACATGATCCTCCACTTTATAGTGCAGCAGTACGAAACCACTGCGCTATCAAACAGTGTTATAAATTCATTGCAGACTCTTTGAAATCGCTACACAGTTCACATGTAATTAATGAAAAAATTTTGTTTTTGACGTCGAAGAGTTTAATCAAATGTCAGGAGCACGTTTTATTTAGTGCGGTTTCTGTTATTTAGGCGAAGCTAAAAATAAATGTAGGCAAGCGCTAAGTAAAAATAATATGTAATTTTCAGTCTACCTCTAATTGCTAAAATTGGTACCATCGAAAGAAAAATTTTAAAGTCCATTTAAGATATTGAAATAATTATGTATGACTCAAAGACTTTGTTCCGCAAGAAACCTTAACCTTTTGTTAGTTGCTACTTCCAAAGCCGACAGCTTTAAGCGGTTTGATTTTGGAGTGAAATTTATCTGCTCAATAGAACGACTATTTTTAGGTCGATATGTTCCTACACGGATAGATTTATGACTTGTTTTTGCTTGTTCAGCTTCTTTTTAGCTGCATAAGTTTGTTTGCTCAAAAGCTAAGAAAGCTCAAGAAAGTAAAAGTTAACATTTCTCAACTTGCTGGACTGCAGAAATCGCTCACACTAAATTGCCAATTTTTAGAATGCCATTTAAATTTTGAAAGTATTTTGGGGCAAAAAACCTTTTCCGAAGTGGGGTTTGACCAAACACAATCGGATCTCGTGGTATATATATATTGTGAGCTTGAATAGAAAATGGTTAAAAGGCAACCATCACCGACTTTCTCAGATTCACATAGGTATTTGGTGGACCTCATGGATTCCTGCAAGTCTCCAAATATGATACCGACATGTGTTAAACATAGGAAAACTAAAACAATGATGAAAATGAAACTTTCGCGGTAGTAACCAAATGCTGGAGGAACTAAATTACAAAAACGCAAAACAAAGTATACAAACTATAATAATGGCAAAGTGACTGCATATATATATATAGGAGTACACACCTCTATCAAACCGGAGAATAACGTTATGTATGGTTAGTGTGCCAGTTAGGTATCAATGGTTCCAGTGGTTTTCTATACATGCAGTTCGAGATCAAGAAGAGTTCATAATTCTGTAAAAAGTAAAATAAGCCACTCACTGGAGAACTCCTCTTCATTGCATTGCGTAACGGTGCTCCGACCACAATAAGCGATGTTCCCCCGTTTGGCGGAAGGGGGTAGCCAATATCCAATCAAATATAAGAAACCCCTCCCCGTTTGGGAAAGGTGTCGTGTAGAGCAAAGGATTATGGTAGTTTCACTTTATTTCCAAGAAGAATGCCCGTTGAGGGGCGTTAAAATCAATTCCCCGTAGAGGGGGCGTCACTCCAAACAGTTCCCCGTTGGGGGAGCCAATCATATTCTGCTGATACAAGCCTGTTTTGACGACCCCTGTCCCCTAGACGCACACACACCTGTTTTAGCGACCTTCCGCTTTGGTTACCGCGAAATTTTCTACTAAGTATCTTCGTTTGCAAATTGACTTTTTTGTCCACACCATTGTGAGAGCGACTTTATAAGCGTACTTTTGAAAGCGATTTATAAGTGTTTTTTGTAGGTTTTAATGAAAAACTGCGATTTTTTAACAGTTAACACATGTCGACCTAGTAGTTAGTATTAATAGCCTGATGGCTATACTAACCAATCAACATGAGAAAGATTAGGTGTAACCGTGAGCTAGCTTTTAGGCCGTATTAGTTGTAAACACAGTGTCAAAAGCAGTTGATAATGTTTAGGATTTTGCTGAAATTCCAGTGAAAACCGAAAGGTTTCACCACGGCCGAAATGAAAGTATTAACTTTTCTATTAGCTCTGCTGGTCAGTCTGCCTCTGCTGCATTGTCGTCCGTATCAGTCTCATTTTGCCTTCAACCCCTTGCGGCAAAGAAACCCCCGGAGTATTGCACTTCCCGATGTTATGAACACATTTTTCTCGCAATATTCTGCGGCGGATGGGACCGGATTGCTCCCGTTGGAGGACGTCTGGCCGGGTCATTTCTTTAGAAATGGGCAGAGACGGTATCTAAAGCCGGGCGTGTTTGGTGCCATGAAAAAATGAACAGATAGGAAATTGATTGTATTCTGTGATTGGTGTTGGTGTCTTAAACAATAAATTGGGGTTAGCTGTCTACTCGGCAGTGATTATTTGAAAGGATCAGTCCAGAATGGCTCACAAAGTTTAGGAAGTTTGGTTGGTAAATGTAGTCAGTCAGAGCTCGTCAAAGAGTAATAAGCAAGTAACGCTTACAAAGCTTACAAACTCACTATTTAAAGGTGCTGGTTCGGGTATCTGCAGCAAGTCTTGAAAGACTGTAATTTGCTCAAATCTCGGAGTACAACAATAAATTTTTTTATATATATATATATATATATATATTTATATATATATATATATATATATATATATATATATATATATATATATATATATATATATATATATATATATATATATATATATATATATATATATATATATATATATATATATATATATATATATGACAGGCTTTTTGTAAAACACGTAGATGTCGCGATTGGTTTTAAAATCGACCCTCTCCGATTTCCTTCATTTTCACATATGTTGTACCATTATTGGTCAAAGTATCACTGCGCAATCCGTTTCTCCAAATTCCCTCGTATGCATGAGAAAATGGCCTTCAAAGTTTCAATTTCAGCTCATTTTGAAGCAATCTGGAGCGATCAACTTTGAAGCATCCTAACTGACGCTTGGATTGCTCGATTGGGCTGAAACTTTGCATGCATATTAGCTAACATTAGTACTAATACTATGGCAAATTTGAACCAAAACGGTTAACTACTGCTCGTGTTTTGATCAAAAACTGGTGTCAGGACGGGGTCCTCACAATCATCATTTTCACGGTTTTTCGGCTGTAGCCAAAAACCTAGGTTAGGGAAACGGCTGATTTTTTATGGTAGTTGTAGGGTCATATTGGGGCCACACGCTCTGTAAATTTCAGCCAAATTGGTTTGGGCTTTTGAAGTCAAATTGGCACCAGAAGAGGCGTCAGCCACTTTTCGGGAATCACCAAATTTCTCATTATTTTACGTCCACAGCTTGATAGAAACAGAATAACCGTATAACCTTCCATCAGTTAATCACTCTAAGCAGTAGAACGAGGTGTGAAAAAAATTGTTTTGTTCGGTTAAGGTACTAGTAGTCGGCAACGCTTTGAATTTTGAAGTCCACTTCCAAACCAGGCTTGGCATAGCTTGGCATGGCTTGGCATTTAACGAGCGCTAGCGAGAAATGCATGCCTTTTTGGGACTTTGTGTCAAGAGGAAAAGTTGTTCAGCTTGTCAAAAGCTTTCGAATGAGCTAAAATTTGTACTGTTTCCAACAACTTCAAAATTTCGTAATTTTTGAGCACACTGTACAAAATCGTGAAAATTAATATAATAAAAAATTATATATATAAATCAGTGTAATGTTTAATCTAGTCTCCCTGTCCGAGGACGTGGCACAAGCGGTAGAGCGTTCCCACTTCTAACCCACAGCTCGGAGGTTCAATTCCCACCCTGGACACACTTTTCTTCACATCTTTCAGTTCTGAATTCAACCTTTCACATTAATGTCTCCTCTGTAAAATGTAAATGCAAAACGAGGGATTACATAACAGCGCACAGAAACGGTCCTATGCAAATTTTTGATTATCAGAAATTCTATTTTCTAAAGCAATCAATGACTTGGCATCAAAACTAAATAATTCCAGTCAGCCCACAGTCCTGTGTTATCCATGTAGGAGTTCAGCAAGGAAGCCCATATTGTAGACTGCAACCGCAATAAGGATCTAAATTGCATGAAATCAACAATTACGTACCTCTTATCATTTATTTGATTACTATTGAATATTTTTGTCAAGTGTAGTATTTATATTCAATTGCTAAAAGACAGCAACAAAAGGCAGCATTCCAGATTAAAATCTGGTCATCTCTACGTATGTCCTACACCAACCCCAGCACCGAACACCAACTCTGATAGGCACTCTTGCTGATAGCCTTTAACCTGTAGTGTTGTTCACCGGCCCAAATTTTAGTCGCGACGCCGCCCGGCCGGAATTTTCGCCGTCTATCCAAAATACAAGTACAAATATAAGGCCTTTGTAATTTTCAAGGCAAATTTTAACATGTCCAAAGGCGACAAACCGCAGAAACTGTCACTGGCCGGTCGGCCACCTTGTATATATTTGACTCTGCACCTGGGGCCGGTGCACAACACTAGTGGCAAGTCGACTGTTAGACCGAACTATAACGCCAATATTTTTCATGCATACGCACACTTTGGTATGTTATGTACGCAATATAAGTTTACCATAAGGTTGATGTGTCTAAGCGTGGCTCCGCTGCACTCGCAATGGGCCGGGGAGGTGACATACTTTCCGAACGTTTTGCACTTCACATCGTTCGGGGCGCAGACGTCCCGGCAGCACTTGGAGTAGGCGTCGCACGTCTTCGTATGGGAGCAGTCCACTTCAGCACGCTTTTTGGTTGCTATTGCTGCAATGAAAGAAACCAGGCGGTCAGACCCAGAAGCCACGTCCAATTTCTTTCTGGTTTCAATTCTTATCAGACTCAAAATATAGTCCTAAGCCTTAATACTTGGCCACAAATTTCTATATAAATTACCTCCTAAGCCTTAACACTTGGTCACAAATTTTTGTATAAGTTAAATTGTAATGAATAGCCTTTTTCGGTCAGTACAGTATCACTTCACCTACACTTTTGATACTACTTCAATCTTCTTTCAGTTGTGGAGTATATATCAAGTTCAGCCAGATACCTGACAGCCCGGGGTTCAACCCGTTGTAATGTAATAACAACTTTCACTTAAATCTGTATTTGTATTTGTTCTTCTTCTCTTCTTTATATTTTTGGGAAATAAACAATATTTTGCAGAAATAACTATAACTATTTGAAACTTACTTCCGACAAGGCAAAGAAAGCAACAAATTCTTAGCAGTATCATTGCCGATATATAGTAGTGGATAAGATCTTTACCCACGAGCAACGCAACTGCAGTATTTTAAACCAATTTCTAATGGTGACCGGTAGAGCTTGGCGTGACTGGGCGACAGCACTTACCATTCCAATTATCTAGCCTAACGAAGTTTTCAAGAGGAAGTTTAGACCACAAGGTAGTGTTGTTTCAGCAGCCCATTTTAGTTTCAGTTTCAGTTTCAGTTTCAGTCGACAACCTAACCTAAGTTAATTTCAGTTTCAGTTTCAGTCAGATACCAAAAATAGTTTCAGTTTCAGTCAGATACCAAAAATAGTTTTAGTTTCAGTTTCAGTTTTAGTCGCCATCCCAAAATAATTTCAGTTTCAGTCGCCGGTCCAAATTAATTTCAGTTTCAGTTTCAGTCGGTGACGCAAAATAGTTTCAGTTTCAGTTTCAGTCGGTGACGCCAAACAGTTTCAGTTTCAGTCCTCGTTTTAGAATAGTTCCAGTCAGGGTTTTTTTGCGTCCAGAAGTGCGTCTGGACGCAAAGTTTCTTATCTTGACGCAACGAAATTTTAACGGGACGCAAGCTAGACGCAACATTATTTCGGGAGAAAATTCACTTTTGTAAGAGTGAAAACTTTAAATGTTTCCAGTACCAATTTTTCCATATTTTCCAAAAATTTTCTCGGTTTCTGGGGGGCTCCGCCCCCCCAGACCCCCTGGTGTTTTCCACTATGCCATCGAATGCCAACGCTTTGTAATGTGTCAGTACTTGTTGAGTTATTAGTTGCGTTATCAACCTGTAACGGTACATGATAGGTCAAAGCCCATAATTAATAAAATTTGTAGCCGTAGCCGAATATCCAAACTTTTGGATCATGTAATGTAATGAGGTTCATACAATTGCATTAGCACGTTTTTTAAAGTCTAAACTTTGTTCTTGACTGGATTTTCAAAACATTTTCAGCTTCCGGGGGTTAATCCCTTAATTACCAAGTCAACCAAATTTGTAGAGTATCCAATTTTTGGTTTGGTTCATTCAAAGCATTCAACTTGCGAAATCATCGAAAAACGTTTGTCCTGAAGAAATTCAGACATTAAGGGTTAATCAATCGTATTCGTAATCAACGTTAATATTTTACTGTTTTTGCCTTTGATTAATACTGCACTACGCAATACGCATCGCATACACGCTCTTTGTTTATTGATACTGACTTCTCAAAATGAAAACAACTCAAAATTCTATAATTTACAAATGTAATTTACACAAAAAATGCATTAGGTATTTTAGTTAAATGTAACTGATGACAAATTAATCTTTTTAATGATTTTCATTACGGATTTATCCGTAATTTCAAAAAATTTCTCCAACTTCTGAGGGGCTCCGCCCCCCAGACCCCCCGCTGCTTGTTTGCCATAATGTTTTCGGGATTCATTAGTTCTCATAGCTTTCGAAACAAGATTACTGCCTTTGTTCTGAATGATATTAATTTAATAGCTATTTAACTAATTCTTAATTAGTTTAACTGTAGCATCAAAATATCTGAATAATGTGTGTCAATAATATCGAAAATAGGTCATGATATGTGTTAGATACAACAGATGCCAATTAAATCGTTTTGAATATTTGCATTACGGATTTTTCCGTAATCACAAAAAATTTTCTCAACTTCTGGGGGGCTCCGCCCCCCAGACCCCCCCGTCGTATATATAGGGCGTATTTCACATATTTTGTGATCCTGCATTACTGTTCAGTAGCATCACCATTCTAAGTGCTTTTTCATACGATTAAATTATGTTTCACTAAAGAAATAATCGACATTTTTATAAAGAATACAATTTTTGCATATAAAACACGCTAAAACAATAATTTTTCCTGGACGCAAAATTTCTTAACGGGACGCAACTTAAAATTAGCTGGACGCAAGGTTGACGCAAATCCGAAAACCAAAAAAAACCCTGGTTCCAGTTTTAGTCCGGCTTTTTCAGTTTAAGTCATCAACAAAAAGAGAAATTTTATTTTCCGCATATTAGGAATTTAAAACTGCTGAACCTGCAGTTTTATTTTATATCTCAGCTTCTATGTCAGTTCTGAGTAAAACAGTTTTAGCTAATTGTACTATTGTACTTGCAATCCCTTGGCTAAACAATCATTTTCTTTGTGAAGACAAAAAATTAATGTTGAACTAAGTTTAGTTGCTTGTTTCATTGACTTTCTCATTAACTAAGTACCTATACCAGCTTGGTTATTTGCTTAAGTAAAGCATCTCTCCAAAATGTAAAGCTGTTGAGGACTTAATGCTTCATTGCTGCAATTCGGTGCTTTTCTAGTTTCAGTTTCAGTTTCAGTTCTAGAAATAGGGTTGTTTCAGTTTCAGTCGGATACCAAAAATAATTTCAGTTTCAGTTTCAGTCTGCTAGTTTGAATGGTTTCAGTTTCAGTGACTGAAACTGAAACATGTAGAGACTAAAACCTAGTTTCAGTTTCAGAAACATCACTACCACAAGGAGATACATCAGTCCAACATGGATAAACCTAATCTAATCTACAATTCTAATCTAACCAACTAGCAAGATAGAAAGTATTAAAATACTTTAATCGCATACTGATATTAAATAAGACTGTCAATAGATATACAGTATAAAAACTAAGCACATTCTGTCATACACAAAATAAGTCATAATACTGGTACAGTATACAATTTTACGAAAATTTCGACGCCAAAGTAAACCTCAAATTACAAATTGGACCTCAACAAAAGGTTCATGCTTGTGATGGAAAGTTTGTAAAGTGCGACCAGATTTCCAAACACACGTTAATTTAAAAATTAGCCAAGCCATTACGTTTATAAACAATAACTGTTTGATTGAAGCCAACGACACGGTATATACAGAATTACAAAATAAAAATTTACAAGCCATCAAACAAACATGCATAAGCCATAAAACTCGACAGCTGACAAAGTTCTGACAAGCAAGAAACCCCGAAATACGAATTAAAGAGTACAGGACGCCAGGGGGAAGTAATGGATTCAAGCTCTTCGAGTTTGCTCACAAATATGATTAAATCGTCTGAAATACAAATTAGACAATAATAGCACAAACCTTAGGTATACTGTAATCATTATGATCATTAGTCGTATGATCTTCTGGAGTTCACAACAGATGATAGAATTTAACATTCTAAGACAAGCTCTTAGACTCTCAACTCACACTGTCACACTCTCTGTTATACCTTTTTGAAAAACGAGTACCAAGTGAGTCCCAAAGGGGAACTACAAGGAAGGGTCCGCTGTGGCTAAAGTCAGTCAATAGTAAATTATTCTAAGCCAGCACCTATACTACACTTACACAGCATGATGTGGCTTATTTCGCTGCGTTCTACAGTTGTTGCCCCAGTAGCAGTCCGGGCGAGCCGTCACTTCCGCTGAAAAGTAACAAAAAAGAAACCATTTTGGTCAAGTTATATGCACTTCGTTTCGCAAAAGTGAAAATTCTGGGACTGTACACACATTTGATTTCAAAAAAAGAACGTTTTAAACTGATTTTTTCTGAGATATTATGTCAGTCCAAAACTGAATGCTACTCAATGCGAAACCCATCGTAATCGAAATAATATGTAATGTACCAGGCAGCTCATTATTGGGTATCTCTTTGCGATAGCAATAGGCCAGGTCTTGAAAATTTCTCAAGGCGCAGGCATAGCATAGCAGTCCATCGTTAGACAGGTTGTAGAGTTGCCCATCTATAAAACGTAATGGGATGGTCAAATAGAGTCAAAGTATCAATTAATATTAAAATCAACTGAAAAATTAAGGAACCTCTGTAAAAAGCTAAAACACTCAGGTTGCAAAACATTTCACTCCAGAAATCAGCTAGCTAATAGCACAGTTCAGTGTCTAGCTTAGCACTGTGTTAAAACAATGACGTAATCTGGAAAAGTAGAAATTCCAAAAAACTTTTAAATACCTACGTACCTCTACAAGAGTACTCCCGTGTGGTCAATTTATTCAGGCAAAAGGTCAACAGGTCCCGCCATGTCTGTCCCTTTGACACTAGATAGTCCTAGAACAACAGAAATTAACAAAGTATTAGGAATACACAAGACTCCCTCAAAATCCGGCATCTCCAAATTTTCGACTTTCTCAGATCTCGCTGATTTTTACGTATTTTATTGTCCAAACGGTATATTTTAACGAGTTTTTAAAATTAAAGTTGTAAGTATTACGGTTATTGAGTAATTTCACCTCAAGGTTGAGATTTCATAGGAAATTAGAAACATTGTCACTTTTTTACGTGCGCCAGAGAAATCTCACGAATGGCAAAATGGATCCGTTCAAGCTTTAAATCATATTAATTCCATGTTTCCAAACTGTGATTTGTAGGAATCAGAATTTTAAATTAGGTCTTTAAAAATTTTTAATGAATTTTTGAAGTATTAAAATTTCGTATCAGTTCAAATTTTAATACTTCAAAAATTCATTAAAATTTTTTAAAGACCTAATTTAAAATTTCTGATTCCTACAAATCACAGTTCGGAAACATGGAATTAATATGATATAAAGCTTGAACGGATCCATTTTGCCATTCGTGAGATTTCTCTGGCACATGTAAAAAAGTGACAACTTTTCTAATTTCCTATGTTTAACACATGAAATCTCAACTTTGAGGCGAAATTACTCAATAGCCGTAAGACTTCCAACTTTAATTTTAAAAACTCGTTAAAATATACCGTTTGGACAGGAAAATATGTAAAAATCAGCGAGATCGGAGAAAGTCGAGAAAATGACCAAAAAAATGGACCCCCCTTAAGTTTGAATTCGTTCCCAAACTGTGGTGACATTTTTAGAAGACGTTACATTACTGGCATTGCAAAATAAAAAAGGCAGAATGTTTAAATCGGATAAGAACGAACGCATATAGCATGGTTTGTGAAACTTGTTTAACTTATACGAACATCATTTTGGTGCAAACTTTTCTAGTGTGCACCAAAACAGAAAAGAAATCGGTCTGGGATAAGATAGATAAGATAATAAAAGGGAACTCTAGCAAAGATTTGAACAGAATTACTTTTAGGATTTTTGACTCATGATAATTGCCATTGATAATAACGTCCATGCATTTATCGCCAAAGTTCATGTCTGAAAAGCATTCAACTGCATAATAACATGAGTATAAATAATTCACAGTCTTTTTCTTCAAATATTTTGCAAAATATTTCTTAATTTTGTAAGCTTTTTCTCAAAAATTTGCTAATACTACATTATTCATAATTATGTAAACAAAAACTCGGATATTCTAAATCAGAAATTTATTGAATAATTATACCAACAGTTCCGAACGTTGCAAACCACTACCCAATGTTTACAATTTTGCACAGAATTAATTTTAATATTATCTAACCTTCAAATTTGGCGAGACAGCCATTACAGCCATGTTTCTGACATCCCCAGTAGACGTGACAGAACGGTTGTCGGCAAACACTACCTAAATCAAGGCACGCATAAACAAAAGTATAAAAGTAAAAAAGAAGCTAAAAAATGTTGTAAAAACTGAAACTAAAAACATACTCTGGAGGAAAACAAGACACGGCCCAACAGAAAGTCAATTGAAAAACTGCTTCTCAAATTTTCAAATCACCGAAAAATAATAGCGCAATGCTTTAAAATTATTTCGCATTAACTCAAAATAAAAATTAAACCAAATTCAAAGGTACTCCTTCAAAATGTGTTCAGTTAAGAACAGTTTGTCACCTTTACCTTCCTTGACAGTCAACTCAATCACCGACTCAAAAAAGTGTAAAAAAACACCTGCGCACGTAAAAAGAACTTACAATTGGCATCCGTAAAATTGAAAGGTCGGTGCGGAAAAAGGGCATTACAGCAGGAACATCGGACATGGGTCTGACCCGGCACACAACGATACCCATTCTCCCCTATACAATCACAAGAAACAAAAACTGCAAACAAGACAAACATGAAAAACTAACAAAAAACAATTTCCCTGATATGGACATTGGACTGCGCAGAATTCAACGTAACTATTCAAAAGCAGGAAGATTTGTACATAGACTGATAATATGTGAGATTAAAGATCACATACAACAACAATTTATCAGGCTCAAACATTTACCTCGGCCCCGGTCCCCACGAAAACCCGGACACTGGCGACAGAGAGGGACAAATTGGGGTTGGGGAGGAACAGGATTGTGCAGATTCATGTGGTCAAATCTGGAACAAACAATCACTACATAACATCTATTTTTTTGCAAATGACCTGACCACAACAGCAGCGTAGCGTAGAAACCATCAAAAAAGTGTGTACAAAAGGCCAACTAGGATAGGTATGTAAACTTAACGTGTAGGCTGTTTTTATTTACACAATCGTAATATACAGTTTATATGTCATTTTAGCATTTCAACAACAATTTCAAGATCCAACTAGGGCCAACATTGATAGCCTGACCCCGACTATGATCAAGGCTGAAGGCAGGCGTATTTTCTTTTACTACATTTCAAAGACCAGTTTTGGAGAATTTTCAAACTTTTCCCGAAAAACTGACATCTATTTTTTTGGGAAAATTCCTAATTTTACAGGTAATTTTTCAAAAGCGCATTTTCCCCGAAGGCTTCGGGGAAAAACGGAAAAATCATTTTTACCGTGACCATGCTTGCTGTTGAAAAATATATGTGCTGCCTATGTATTTCTAAATAAACGTTGACTTGACTAATTATGCAGGTTCTAGGTCGGCAGTGTATGCCCAATAAATCTCCTCTCGTGCCTCTCTACTAAAGATATCAGTTAAAAACTTAGAACACGATGACTTTAATTAAATTTCACAAAACTGAATTATACATTTTCGTAAAGTCTACAAAATTACTAGGACATATTTTCAAATTCGCACAAAATTCACTACCAAATACAAAAGACAATGTCATCAGCTGCGAGAATACAGGGTGATCCTGACCCACAACCTAATCCAAGATGGCTGATCCCAACACTACCCCCCCCCCCTCCCTTCCTGTACATAAGATTCCATCTTGAAAAACTAATTATTAATTAGCTAAGTTAAAATTTTACTTCATCGTTTGCTCTGAACTTTCATGAAAATACTATAAAGCTCGAAGACTGTTTCACACTGTTAAGACTCACTTCAGCACGCAGTCGGTCGGTATACAGAACAACAGATATATTATACGGGAAGCCAGGCGTTAATGCTTCAAACAGGTACATACGTAGAATAATTATACCCGTTAACGTGCAGAGCATGTACATACATATTATCAAGAGTACATAATAGATAAGAGTATGACAACAGGCAGGCTCTCTGTTATCAGAGCAAAAACTATGCTATGCGCGCTATCGGCTAACCCCCCCACAAATTGACCCCCTCTCACACCGCCCCTATATGGGTACATAGTTCCAAACGGGGGTCGCTCACTCGCTTAGTATGTTTTCTACATGCATATGTTAAACATACACGCTTGCACCCTGTTCCCAAATTAGGCCTCGGTTAATTATAACGTGTAATTATGCAAAGCAGTGAGCGACCCCCGTTTGGACCCCGTACCCATATAGGGGCGGTGTGAGAGGGGGTCAATTTGTGGGGGGGGTTAGCCGATAGCGCGCATAGCATAGTTTTTGCTCTGATAACAGAGAGCCTGCCTGTTGTCATACTCTTATCTATTATGTACTCTTGATATTATCAAGAGTACATAATAACTAAGAGTGTGACAAGTGTCACACTCTTAGTTATTAAGGACAGGGACATGATCTGCACGATAACGGCTGACCTCCTACACAAATTAGACCGCAGTGACCCCGCCCCCATAAATGAGTACCTAGTACACATTTGTGTATGCTTACTCGCTTGTACGTTTATGTGTTGAAGCCAAAAACGTTCTACCAGCAAGCAACTGGCCACTTTCGAGCTCTGTCACACTCTTAGTTATTATGTACTCTTGATATGTATCTTATTTTGATGAAGTACCTGCCGCTGTCATCACTGGACCCGTACTCCTCCAAATCCACAGCATCATCTTCATCCGTATTATCCTCATCACTGTTCCAACTCTCACTGTTACTGCTCTCACTATCATCAGCATCAGCATCAGCATTATCCGCAACATTATTCCGCTGTTTCCTTCCACGTTTTCGCTTGTTGCCCTCCATAAATGTCTACAAAGCAAACCATGATTCTGGACTATAGGAAGAGATACTAATTAGAAAGTTATCCGTAACTATGAAGACAGAAACGGGAGCTTTTCTAGTGTTTTGTGCAAAATTAGTCTCGGAAAACAGAAGGCTATTAAGAAACACTGTAAGGCTATTAAGGAATGCATAAGCTTGCCCCCTGCCCTTAAATGTAAAGCCAAAGATCTCAATTTGCACATTCGTTGGAACACTGCAACACCCACTATATACCAACCTACCCTATGGGCATTTTTTACTGGAGGCCCAACCTTACCTTTTGGAGTTCCTCAATTCATCTTTAAGCGTGGGCCAGAAACTACCAAAGTTTTAGTGTTTTTGGTCTAAATACTCAAAATGGTTCCGGCCCGGCCGAAAATTATTATTTTTGTGCCCAGGCACTTGCTAACATTGTTACAACAGTATATACATACAGAAAGCAGAATATATTTTTGTATATATGTCCCATTTTGGATATACACCAATCACTGGCGGGGGGGAACTCCAGCGCCCAGTCCTCATTTTTTGCCCACTACCCAAATACTATAGGCACTTACGATATTTTTAGTGATAACATTCCGATAGTTGAGATCGTCAATGTCTTCTTGAGGTCTTCGCATTTCTGAAGTATACAATTACGAAATCAATTTTTTAGCTAAAAAATATTTTCTGAATAACGGAAGCTTAAAATATCATACCAATACCAAGAGTTTATAATACCAAGACCAAGAGCAAGACACTCAGCGTAAACATACAACGCTGACATTTTTTAAAAAACGGGCGATTTCGGCAAATTAAATAGTATAACTTCAGCTAGAAAAATCGTACAGCAATAATTTTTATATCATTATGTTGCGTAGAGCGAGATCTTTTTAACGATACAAAATTATATAGTTCGGTTTAGGCAATCCCTGAAAATTCAGCAACAACGTAAGGCATTTCTAAGAAATGATGAAATTCCCAGAATTTTCGTGTCAAGGATGCTTTATTGCCGGTCTTGTAAGAGATTACCTAAACCGAACTATATAATTTTTATATCGTTAAAAAGATCTCATTCTACGCAAAAAAACTGATATAAAATTATTGCTGTACGATTTTAGTAGTTCAAGTTATATATAGTATTTAATTTGTCGAAAACGCCCGTTTTTAAAAATGTCAGCGTTGTATGTTTACCCGCTGAGAAGCCCCCCCCCGAGATTTTGGCCTTAATGTTTCGAGCATCTTGCAAGCTTATTCTATTAGGAAGAGCTGAGTGTCTTACTCTTGGTATTATAAACTCTTGCCAATACTAAAAGTTAGAGAATTGATTTTTTAGATGGAAAAGCAAAGAAGAAGCCACTAACCTGGATGTTTTTTAAGATACGAATCGATGACATTATTAATCAGATGATTTTTAGATACTGCAGTTGCCTTGACGCGACACTAAAAATTAGAGCAAACAAACTGCACACGCCCTATTTATTTTCCTCCGCAGAAAAAAAGGTTTTTGGACGATTTTACAAACCCACAGCTAAATTACATTAATTGCAACTAAATTATTAATCGACTAAAATGCAAGCAATCGAAAACATACGTATATACGCGCAACTAATCAAAAACCCTACCTGCGGACATAGCTTGGAGTGATGCATACAGTCAGAGAAGCAACCCGCGCAGAAACTATGCATGCAAGGCTGTAGACTGAAAAATACACAATTATAACAACTTTAAACCAATTAATCTGATGAGAAATAATTTTCCCAGAAAAAAGTTATCAATTTTAAATTCTTCAAGTAAAGTAGGTACGAATTTTAAATTGATCATTTTAACATTCAATAGCACAAAACTGAGCAGTATATACAAGCACGAATGAACTAAACGTGGCACTAAAAATGCTTACGATTGTAACCCTCAACTGAAAACTAAAACGGCTTCATTCTATAGAATACATAAATCATAAGCCACAAGAGTAGCCCCTACCTACCTAACACAGTCATGTATAATTTCACAGCAGATGGCACAACATAGTGTTTCCACAATCTCATCATTGGAATTGTTGGTGCCCGGCGCCGATTTTTCCCCGCCAACATCAATTGGCTCTTTGCCATTGGGCTTAGAGGACGCAGTTGCCCCCACTGCGTCCAGTAAAGCTCCACTGCAAGCCGCCCCAGGAATTCCACAATTAGAAGTCGGCTGAAATTGGAATTACAATTAGAAATTGGGTATTCTGCCCCATAGCTCTATAACACTACATAAAATTCAACTATATTTGATAGTATGTATGTATGTACTTTTCTGCTCTAGGAATAGTTGTTTTTAAAGATTACTGGAGTGTTGGATGGAGTAGGCACGCCAGAAATTCTCCATCCTCCGTTCATATCAAACAGGGTTAT
Source organism: Trissonchulus latispiculum (assembly GCA_030248195.1). Taxonomy (NCBI): domain Eukaryota; kingdom Metazoa; phylum Nematoda; class Enoplea; order Enoplida; family Ironidae; genus Trissonchulus; species Trissonchulus latispiculum. The sequence goes on from JASAND010024129.1 coordinate 39,724, forward strand.
TACTACTGTATTACTGTAACCCGGGCCAGCTTACGCCCGAAGGAAGAATCTGGTGCGTAGCTCCCCAGACAAAAAACAAACAAAACAACAAGAAAATATAAATTACTCCCAATTACGAGCACTTCACACAGGTATTCCAAGAGTCGATGCGAAGAGAGAGAGAGAGCACTCTAGGCCGTCAGTTGAGCCAGGCACATGCCGAGGGCCCGCTCACAAAATCACCCCGGAAGGATTCAACCGGTTAGTTTGTTAGTTAGTTAAACAGGGTTAGTTTAGTGTGTACATACGCACAACACTTAAACAACCACTCAAGTTCAAAGCTAGAACGCATTATGAGGTTTGTAAACATTTTTATCAGTTTTAAAATGTCTTGCTCAAAACTTCCCACTTCTCCCCAGCTGTCCATACACTGCAGAAATGCTTGTGATGAGATAAGCCTGATTACTCTCGATTCAACTATTGTAAATTAGTCCTGGGAAATATACGCATGTATGTACGTAGTCCAACCAATCGTGAGAAATTGTGAAGTTATCACAACTTTTGTCCGCCTACTTTCACAGCTTTCCCATGTCCTGTTTTAGGTTGATCGACTTTATAACAGCAACTTTAACGATCGCATGCAAATGCAAAGACAACCACTCACCGAGCCAGCGCTGCAAGTCGCTTCGACCTTCTGATTGGACAATACCTCTCCTCTGCTGAGATCGTCTATGGTATCTCGAACTCTGATGAGTTTTGGAAGATCACAACAGGTAGGATTAGACGGCTGATCCTCACCGATAGGTGTCGTTACTGTCGACGTGGTGGGAGGTCCTCCAGTCGCCTCAGGAGCAATAATTGGAGGGGTCCTTGGTCCACCGCCCTCATCAACATCTCCTGGTTCAGGATCCTCCTAAAACCAAGACGATAAATCAAACGATATTGAAAAACCAGAAACCACCTAACGCGGAAATCCCCCACACAGTTCTAGTTGACCAGTCAGGGTCCAATGTGAGCCATACAAAGTGGGGAGGGAGGAAGGGGGTGTGGACTTTGGGATAGACTTAAGTTTCAAAATTTTTAAAAAGATTTTTCTAAACGTTCGCTAAAATGTATTTTCAAAAATATGAAAGGTTGTAGCTTGATTTTATGATAATGAATAGTGCAGCAGAAAACTGACAGAAAAATTAAAATTTCAAGTGGAAAAATCGATACATTTTCTCGACTAAGTTTTGAGCAGGCGGATAAACGAATATCCGGATATCCGTGAACTCAAAATAAGCAGATATCCGGATATGATAAAATATCCGATGACCATCACTACTTAAGACTCAATTTGAAAACACTATTTCTACCTCCCCCCGCCTATTCCTAGGGCTTACCTCCCATGTAGGTACATTATCATCATCATCATCATCAGCTTTTCGACGTTTCACTGGGGAGGGGAAATTTCCTAGTCCCGCGGGTTTCTGGCTCAATCAGCGGTTCTGTGGTTTCCTAAAATACAACAGACATGTTCTGACAACAAAATAAACAGCTGTAGAACCGAATAACAGATAGGAACAAATATTATGTTGGAGGAAAGAAAATGGTAAGTCAGGAATGATTTCCAAGCAAATTATGCTGGCTATGACTATTCAAACGAAACACCTGACATTCTTTAGGGTTTTGAAAGCGCCCCCTAGGGAGGGGGAAGTTGGGGGCGAGCCCAAGGTATATAGATACCTAAATCTTTAGCGAAAAATTAGCATTTTTAAGGTAAAAACGCAAAAAAAATCCATGTTTTAAGCAAATGAACTTGAAAAAGTCTATATAGCAGCTGAAAATTGAGAAAAGTTTTGAAAATTTTACCTCAAAAATCAATTTTTCGACACTTTTGGGCGATCCCCACAAAAGTGGTGGGGGCTTACCGAAAAGTGAAGGGGGGGGGGGGTTCGAAAAAGTGGAGCGGGAACCGAAAAGTCGGGGCCCCCACTAAAAAATGCCAGAACACTGTACGTAAAATAATTAATTGCTAAACAGCTGCGAAAAGCAACAACCGTGCTAAGCTCCGCTACAGAAACAGCAAGAGTTTTCGCAATATAGGGTCATTCACCTAGTAATACCTGAAAGGGA
>JASAND010024131.1:0-15390 GCA_030248195.1 Trissonchulus latispiculum
ACTTCACGTTGCTCTAGGGATGTGCGTGAGCTATATATATGAGGTGTGATTTGTGTGAACAAGGCTTGAGTGAGGTTTGTGCCCGGACAGGTCTTCTTTCCTTGCCCCTCCTCTTGATCCTTGAGACATCTTTGAAACCTTTTCTCCCGGAACCCCCCCTTTTCGGATCGCCCTCTCCTTATAGCGGCTCTGAAGCTTTGAAATGTCAACTTGTTTATAATCTGAGAATTGAGCCCAAAATTAGAAACAAGGGTAGGCTCAGAGACCTTTTGCTTGACATTTAGGATGACGATCAAAGGCTGCCGCCCAAGTATTTAAACCCTAAATCTCTCCAGGCCTCTCAGTCTCGGGTCTGAAAGTCTTACTGTGAACCAGGTCTAGTCCTATCCCTTTAGGACCGCTGTCTGTCTTACTTGTTGGCCTTATATGTATGTTTGTACGTTTGGTGATCTGTTGGTCTTGGTAATCCGTTCTGGTTTGCGAGCCTGCCTGGCTGTCTGCAGTATTTATTTATCCACTTACTTATGCCATATGCAAGCTAACTGTGTACTATTAATAAACGGTAGGTAGTCTCAAATAGCGTTTAATTACTGCAACTTAACTTAGAGATTGTTGAATCAGGGAGGGTTACTCTAACATTCAGTAACCACCAGCGGTGTGTGTTAACCTGAATCTGACTCCGACCGACGACGCTGCACATTATCTTGCAGCGGCAGTACTTATGGGGTACGCTCTCAAATACGGTTTGATCTTAAACCGCAGCTCTTTAATAACTAGGCGTGACGCGGCGTGTGGTGAGAGTGTGGGTGTGAACCAAATACACGTGTGTGGTACAATATCGAGTTGAGTGTGACAGGCTGGTAGAAATAGCTAGCTAGCCAATTCCGCCTCTCTTGCTTCGCATACGCTCTCCCCGAAACAGCTGTTGCTTGCACTCTCGAGGCCACCCCGAGCAGCAGCTGTTTACACAGGCATACGCACTGTCATGGTAGATGCAGTACACTGTTGTACGTGGACGCGGCATAATGGACTGGGCAGCCACGGGGCAGATCACGTGCTGTATTAAACTAAATTTACTAACCCCCATGTCATTTGCTCGGGATCCCCCCCCCAAAGAAAAAATAAGTTCACCAATAGCATTGGAAGCAACCATCCATAATACTACTACACAATGCCACAAAATCATCAGTTTTTCATCACAAACAAAAATTCCCAAAACCATAACTGCAGAAAAAACTGCAGAAAAAGAAGCAAAAAAGGCCGCAAACGCAACACCACCTTGCAGGGAAGTTGAACCGGGTCCGTAAATTCGCCATAACAAATGGAGCAGTGTCCGCCGGCGGCCATCAGGTCAGTAGTCTTTGGACGTCGACCATAGTTTGTGGGTCGCAGGGCGGATCGAAAGGCCAAAGCCCACTCTTTTAGTCTTGGTAGAAGGAGTTTCAACTGAAACAGAAAGAAAAGGAAAACTCTAGAAGGGGAGGGCAGAAAACTGATTTTTTTCAATTAATAGTCTACGGCGACTAGAGCTGGTAACAGGGCAAACCTAATCGAGTTAATAAAAGTACATAACAGAACGCAGTAAAGCAAAACAGCCAAACAACAATATTCATTATGGATGATAAGCAAATAAAATGGCAAGTCTGTAGCTATTATAACAGACCCTCGATAAACGGGCGTCCTAGAAAACTGGACCCTGGCAGTGAATCAAACAAATTCGCCCGCTACGCTTGTGTATAAAAGCTCAATATTAGTCAGTCTGAGCGAGCGCACACCCGATTGGGCGGGGCGGGGCATCAGTTTCCAGGGACGAATTCGGCAATGCCAATTTACGCGGGGGGATCGACCTAGTCAACTCATGCAACATGGACACTTGATTAAGATTAAGACTAAAATCACTGGACCGACATCTGCTGATAGTTAGGTTGGTATATCGAATACACAAATTCATATATCTAATAAAATCTGTTCCTTACACAGTCTAACTAAACCAAAACCTATTCCATTATTCTGCCATTGTTCAGTCACTTGATCGGCGAGAGGGACTGAAACTCAAATAGAAAACGTCCAATAACATACATACGCACACAGTAACCTGATACTGCTTACTTTGGCATAACCATAGCAAAGAATCAATGTAACGGAGACACCGCGAACAATGTTACTCCCAGTATTGGTAATGAACAAGTAGTAGGTCCAGGGCACCACCGGCATACAAAATCTATACAGTTGCCCGCTCTCCTCCACAAACCGATACATGCGACCCTAAAAAAAGAGAAATCCTGGTAAACTCTAAACTAAGAACGGATTCAAACTTAAGCTTGGTTCCATTGTGCCTGGGTGGCTCAATGGGTAGAGCGTTGGCCCGGATAGCCAAAGGTTGTGGGTTCAATCTCCACCTCAGGCGCGAATTTTTCGGGTCGGAGGTCAGGGTGTTTTGAAAATCGGGACTGTGTCAAACTTGTGTCCAGCTAATTTTATTTGTGTCCAGCTAAGAAAAGTTGTGTCCAGAAACTAAAATTTCGCGCTGCGCAAATTGAACGCGTTATTTTAGTGTGGGGATAAAATTTGTTATGCGAATATATATTACATATACATATATACATACATATACATATATATGTATAAATATATATATATATTGTATATATAGTTCTCCATTGTTCAGAGCACTAGCATAGCTCGAAAAAATTTCGGGCGGGGGAACGCTAAAATTATTCGGGGGGGGGGGGGGGGGCTGGGGGCCGAGCCCCCCAGAAGCTGAGAGATTTTTCAATTTCGTGACTTTCGTGGAATTTTTACAGAGCATTCTTTGAAATTAAAAACATTTTAAGGCCCCCACGTATTCATACGCCATAATGAGGCAAAGCTGGTTAAACACTTTCAGATTGAGAAAGTTTTAGCAATTTGCAAGGGTCCCCGATGAGAAACTTTTCTTGTTGACGCCGCAAGCCACAGGAAAAACGGGGGGTCTGGGGGGCGGAGCTAGAAGCCGAAGAATTTTTTAAAAACGAGCCTTCTAAGAAATTAATATTGGCTAATTTTTGTACAAATAATGGCTAAAGTTACCTCGAAATTTCAACTGCCAAATCGAAATAACTTCATGGGTTTGCTAAAGAAACTTCGCCCTAGAGATGGATTTTCTAAGAAATTATTAAATAAAGTTAAATACTAATATAAATAAGATAAGTAAAAATAGAAATGTTAAGAATAAGGGTACGTAGGTAGATACTAGCGGAACGATTAACCAAGTTAAGATAGGTCGCCAAGGCCTAAAGGAGAAAAATGTAAGGATAAGAGCGGAGGTCTGGGGGGCGGCAGCGATCTTTAACATTTTTTACACAAAAAAACTAAAATATTTGTCAAAAAAATATGCCCCCCCCCATTTTCGGTGAGCCCCCCATCGATGGGGTGGGGGCTTCTTCGAGCCCCCCCATAAATTTTGGCCTAGAAGTAAGCCAGGCTCCTAATTTTTTGTTGGACCCGGCTTTAGCTGAAAATCCGGACCACTAACTAGCCCGGTGTTTAATGACCGGACTGACCGGGCTTCCGGGTCAGCCCGGCTCACATTGCCTGCGGAGAACACTTTGGAGTTTGGGGCTAGCAGGGATTCTGTTTCCACCACGTATAATATGCTTCTAATGTAATGCTGTGGTTAATCAATGCCAGCAAGACAGTGTATATAGTATGGTGGGCACTGGGTCAATGCTTAAAAGGTAAACAGTTGCTCCATGTTTGCTTAAAACGGGTGGCGTTAAGCTGCTTGAAAGTTGGGCTAAGCCAACAAAGTTGTGAAAATAATTTAAACTCAAAACTCTATACTTTCTAGTTAAGGCCCGAATCTTGGAGAAGGTCACCCCTACCCCTGCCCCATACAAGAGAAAGCCAGTTGTTTGATAACATACCCTTCGACTATAGGCAATAACACAGGGAGGTGATAAAGCGATCAGAGCTTTGATGATCATACCCATAAATTTCCCAATAAAATCACAAATTGTCACAATCCATATCAAGGCCATAAAGCAATTATGATGATGCCATAGGTAGGGAGGTGCCAGAAAGATAAGACTGAAACAAAAAAGACCTCAAAAATAATCTTCAGATTCCGTCGGCATTAGAGTTTACAAGTATATACATAATTTAGTAAGCTCTAAATTGAATTCGATGTGCATATTATAAACACTCAGAAAAAACCATAGGGCAAAAAACCATTCATTCTTGAATGGATTTTAGGGTTAACTCGGGGTTAACCCCAATGAAATAGGGTTTCTGCAACCCAATCCCAAAATTGAAAGTACACAGCTTTACCTCCTATGTAACTTTTCGTTATGAAAGAGGGATAAAACAGCTCCAATGTCCGCGGATAAAGCCAGTACCACATAAGCAAGAGCCAAGACGCTTCGACTGTGCTGAAATAGAGGTAAAGGAAGTTGCACCAGCTGAAATTGTACATAAAAATTAGACATTTAAAGTAAATGGAACAAAATCGTGTATTTTATCGAGAGAACCAATGGACAACAGTGTCAGAACACCGAGCCCTCCACAGGCTAATATTATGAAACTAGAAAAATTTGAATACATAAAGACGGTAAGGAAACATTTCAATAGAGGTTTCCGGGCATTTTACAATGTCATCACTTAACTATATACCAAAAAGCACCACAATTTTTAAGTAGTTTCTAAAAACAACACGAAATCTATACTATACACATACAAGATAGGAAAATAACACAGATCCTTGTTGGAGGCGGACACGCTGTGGGATGTGTGCCGTTAATTAGAATTAAAATTTTTTGGGCATAAAGGAGCTAAATTTTTTAGCTCAGCCTAAAAAGACCCAAACGTTTGAAAAACCAACGTGGTCCAAAATCCGGCAATTTTTCAAGGACACCTACCCAAAGTAAAATAACTGGGATCCATCCCTGAAGTAAACGAATCTTTGAACACTCAAATTAATACCTTTTTGCCGATCTCTCGAACAAGGACATGATTGGTGTGCAGGAAGGAGCAGACAAACAGGCTGAACACAAATAAACCTAAAAATTAAAACCAATTTAAAAACAATAAAGTTCAGAAAAATTATCGCTACAGAATAGACCATTTTGCAGTATAAGGTATTGTCGTCACGTAAGTTATCACAATTTGGGAACGAGTTCACAATTTCATTCTTCGTAATAAAACTATTCACGCTGGTCTTATTCTACTAGAGGACAAGATCCCCCCGTAAAGATCTTCTTTCCCCTCCAGGTCAAATTTTCAAAAAGTTTCTTGCTCCGCAGGAGACTTTCACTCGATTTTTCCCTTTCCTAACACTAATTCTGCTTATTTTTGCATTAAAACGTTACTCTTTCAGCTGTCGCTGGATACACAGATAGTGTCATTTTAGCACATTTTTAAGAAAATCCCCTAATGTCGAATGACCAGGAGGGGCCCCAAGGGGTCCAACCAAAGATACCCCCCCAACAAGAAACATTTCTCCAGAATACGTCCAATTAAAGTCTGACCAAAAAATGTAGAAAGCGAAATTTTCTTTATATCTCAAAAACGCTTCAAGATAACTACCATAAAGTATATATTTTCTGAACCGGACTGATGAGATCTTTCTTTTCGTGAAAAAGTTTTTTGAAATTTCCCGTGCGATTTCAAAGGGCGCCGCTTTTATATGTCCAGAAAGATTGGTACATGGTAATGCCGCGATTTTTTCAGGAAAATTTTCCCCTTGCCTGAAAGTCCTATACACCAAGTTTCAACTTTTTTGGTTGAAAATTGCGTGAGTTATTCAATTTTTTCGATTTTCAAAATCCTTTGATCTTTGCCGCTTTTTCGACTTTGACTGGCTATTACTCGTGACTCGCTCAGTGGAAAAATTTTTCGATTAGATTTTCAGGACCGCCTAGGCATCACCTTTGACCTGATATAAGTGGTATTTCAAAATTTGAAAGTCGATTTTTTCGAAAAATACCACTTTTTGACCCAAAATTTCGGTATAGCGATTCTAGCAAAAGTGAGTAAAAATAGCATAATCATAAAGTTCAATCTGAGGTGACTCCAACGATATAAAGCTTTCGTGGCTACGACTTATATTACGTCCGCAATGATTTTTCAAACAATTTCCCCTATTTCAGGTGGTTTTTGCTAGTTGACACTGGCTCATGCAAATCAAGGCGGCGACATCAAAGACGGCCAAAAACCACCTGAAATATTTCAGGTGGTTTTTGGCCGTCTTTGATGTCGCCGCCTTGATTTGCATGAGCCAGTGTCAACTAGCAAAAACCACCTGAAATAGGGGAAATTGTTTGAAAAATCATTGCGGACGTAATATAAGTCGTAGCCACGAAAGCTTTATATCGTTGGAGTCACCTCAGATTGAACTTTATGATTATGCTATTTTTACTCACTTTTGCTAGAATCGCTATACCGAAATTTTGGGTCAAAAAGTGGTATTTTTCGAAAAAATCGACTTTCAAATTTTGAAATACCACTTATATCAGGTCAAGGGTGATGTCTAGGCGGTCCTGAAAATCCAATCGAAAAATTTTTCCACTGAGCGAGTCACGAGTAATAGCCAGTCAAAGTCGAAAAAGCGGCAAAGATCAAAGGATTTTGAAAATCGAAAAAATTGAATAACTCCCGCAATTTTCAACCAAAAAAGTTGAAATTTGGTGTGTAGGAGTTTCAGGCAAGGGGAAATTTTCCTGAAAAAATCGCGGCATTACCATGTACCAATCTTTCTGGACATATAAAAGCGGCGCCCTTTGAAATCGCACGGGAAATTTCAAAAAACTTTTTCACGAAAAGAAAGATCTCATCAGTCCGGTTCAGAAAATATATACTTTATGGTAGCTATCTTGAAGCGTTTTTGAGATATAAAGAAAACAATTTCGCTTTCTACATTTTTTGGTCAGACTTTAGTTAGTTCCTGACGCTAGCATCATCATTTTATGCAGCTCCAATAACTCAAAGCTAAGCGACAACAAGCCAGAAAAAAGTGGAAGATATCCGATACCAACAACATGTTCCAGGACAAACTTGGCCACCAGTATGAGCATGAAGGGAAGGATGGCCATCACAATCTTTAGGATCTGCTGAATCTCCGGACTGGCCATCAGCTCCGTGAGACTCCGCCAGTCAACGGCAGCCGTGGCCGCAGCCTCCTGTGTCGTTGCCGGCCCAATCGTCAGATTGGCAAACGGGGCCGCTGTAGCCGGAGAAGGAATCGGAGCCGGAATCGCAGATGGCCGGCCGGTGGGAGAAGCAGTAGTTGAGAATTGAGCTGCATTGGCGGCTAGTCGGGTGGCGCCGGAATTATTCTGGACAGACTGTCCGCCGTCGGCAAGCGGAGGAGACGAGGGGAGGGATTGACTTGAGGTGGGCAGCCTGACGCCGACAGTGGGGGCTGGCGCCAGCAGGACGGAACTGGAACTGTGCGGTCGTGGAACTAGAAGAAAAACAAATAAAAAACATTCCTACCACATACAGTAAAAACAGTTAAAGGTTTACAATACGGAAGTAGGCGATCCTCCAACCAGTGGAGTCACAGACACAGACCTTGCCATTCAAAGTAAAACGTTCAGAAATGGAACCATATACATGAACTGCACACGTAAGTTATGAAAAATTAAACACCAATTAAAATTTTTACAGCATTATTGCTCCCTGCATTTATTACAGGTACAATCTAGTAATCTTACCGTATCCAGTATTGATGACAGGCGAAGACTGTCCATCAGGTCCCGTAGTACTGGCGGTGGGTGGTCTATGCCTCCAGAGAGGTGCCGCCGGCAGGGTGGCCGGAAGGCTGTGGGGAGAGTCAGGACCAGCGTCAAGTCTCGCGACTGAATCGCCATCATGACGCCGCGGCTGACGATCAGTACCAGCAGCCGACGAGGACGTGGAGGGTCGGGCAATCTCTATATCAATCACAATTTCAGGTCTCAATGCTCCATCAGAGTTCTGTGATAGACTGCTTAGGGCAGAGTCGGCTCCTCCAGAATTACCGTCATTGCCGTTGGTGGCCGTTCGACTCTGACTGTTGTGGGCCGGAGGACTGGAGTTGAGCAGTTCGCCCAGATGATGCAGATGAGAATTGACCTGCTGGATGAGCTCAGGATGTTGTTGAGCTACCTGAAATGCGTAGCAACAGCAGCAGGCTTATACGTAACAAAACAAAAACTCAAAATGTGTAAAATGTACAAGCACACACATATCAGCCATGTCGAAGACGAGAAAACTTCAAAAACCAGCTGGTGTTGCCATAAAAGTAGCAAACTATTTTCCATTATGGTGACTCCAAAGGGGGACTCTTGAGACTCTTTGACAAAATAGATTTTCTGCATATATATACGTATATCTTTTTGCTACTGCCATACTGCGTCCAAGTTGTATCAACTGCACAACCAACGATTGAGACAGAACGTATATACAAAAAGAAACTGTTGAGAATTGAAAAAACAAAACTATATTTATACAAGTAACAGAAATGCTCCGCACAAACGGGGATAATATGTGTGTGGGGCCTATGTCTATCCTTTAAATTCCGGTTGAGAAAGTAAAGGCATAAATCCGACATAGCAACTTTTGGTGGATGGTTCCATGTCAAAAGTTACTCAGCTCACTTAGGGCTTTCAGTTGATACCAAGTCTGACCACTTTTGAAAAATTTTATTTTTGACCCAAAATCGCCTAAGTCCCCACCCACCACAGCACTCTACCGCCACTTTGGCTACGCAGTTCTATGACAAAAGTTGCTCAGCTCACTTAGGGCTTTCATTTGATACCAAATTTGACCACTTTTGAAAAATTTTATTTTCGACCATTTGACCCCTCACCCGACTGACCCTTCAAACAGCAAACTGGAACCAGCCCAGCAAAATAGGTACGTCGGACAGCAAAACGGATACCGGGAATGAGCTGGGCACACCAGAAAACCCCTATAGACAAAGTTTTGAGAGGCCAGGCAAAGCCTACTATGGACCTCCAGGAAGCGGTTTCCGACTTGACCCTCCCGACGGCAAAGTGGAACCTGCCCAGCAAGACAGGGTATATTTTACAGGGGGGGGCGGGGGGGGGCGGGGGCCCCCCCCCCCCCCGAAATTGACCCCCCCCCGAAAATGCCTTCCCCCCCCCCGAAATCGCCCCCTCCCGGGATTTTTGCTTCCCCCCCCGGGATTTTTTGGAGGCCCAAATTTTTGCCAAAAATAGGTCAATTTTCAAAAAATTTCCGGCTTCGCCGGAGATTTTTTCGAAAAAATAGCTATTTTTAGCTTAAATCCTGGCATTTTTGAGAACTTTTTGCGTTTCACCATGCAAAATACGCCAAAAAATACCAATTTTTGGCTTATTTTTGCAAAAAATCTTCACCCCCCCCCCCAAAAATTCCCCCCCCCCCCCCCCCGGGCCCGGGGGGGGGGCCCGCCGGGAAGCCCCCCCCCCGAAAAAAATGCCTAAAAAATACCCTGGCAAGATGGGTGGGTCTGACGGTAAAACTGACTGCGGGAATCGATTCTCCGTGCCAGAAAACCATTGTATGGAAGATTTGAGCTTCCAAAGTTGAATAGATAGCGAGAAATTTCGATTCTTCATTTTCCGAGTTTTCGCCATTTTTGACGGGCCACTGTGGTCGCTAGGGAAGTGATAGAGACACGCAACCTGGACCGTTAGTTAGTTCAATATACGTATGTAATTTCTAAATATAAAAAGAAATCAGCTCCAGCTCGTAACGTTCGACCTGAGCAACGACCACAAAAATGGTCACTTTTCGCTATGAGCCGACTTTGCGGCGCGACTGCGGCGCTGTGGCGCAGCTGCGGCGCAAAAACAGTTGCGATTCTTAAATTCCTTAGAGGGTACTACTAGACCCTATAGCCCTTTAGGTTGGCCCACCGCTGCAGATCACGTGAAAGCTTGAAACCGGAAAAAAACATCGCCGCCATAACCGGTCCGGGGTGCAACTTTTTAACGGTAAGTGATACGGGGCTGAAACTTCACAGGTATACTAAACTCGATGTGCTCTACAATTTGCGCATGAAATCTGCGCAGGATTTTGCGCAGCTTCTGCGCAGCTTATTTTACATTGTCTCCAGCCACTTTTCACACATATTATAGGGGGCGCTGCCGCGACCCCTATGATAGCTATTTTTAAACATTTTTTAATTTAAGAAAGAAATTTTCACCCCGCCCCTCATAAATCTGTATCACTATATATCACTCAATCTTTGGATATGCTGTGCGCCAACGTTGCTGGTTGTTTTCAAGCTATCCTTACCGTTTGTGCTCGTATGTGACCGAAATTGCCAAACAAAACGGTCTTGAAGCTGATCTCTACAAACCCTGCAGAGTGTAGAGTGCTGCAGCACCCAGCATGAGAATCTGTTCCGGGATAGCAAGCCGCATAGGTGTGTTAGGTAGGGGGTGGGGGGACCCTTCCCACCAAAATGACAAATTTTGGCGAACCCCCCCGCAGATTTTCAGATTTTTGCTACCCCCCTCAGATTTTTGGCCAAAAATGGCATAAAATCGAAAATTTAGGGGGGGGTCCCCCACCCTCCGTCGGAACCCCCCCAGATTTTTTTGCCCAGCCACACCTATGATAAGCCGGCCCTTAAAATATATACGTAAGCGTTTTTCTGAAATGTACGAATATATATACAGTAGGACAGATAAGAGTCAAAACAGCCGCAAGTCCACGGATCCCGGAGGATACGATGACATCAGTTAGAGAAATGAAAATTTTCATTTCTCTAACGAATATATATACATAAATATATATATATATGTATACAAGTAGGAAAAATGCTCCTTGCAGTCGCATGAAAAAGTTAATATGAGCTATTATGGCCAACACTTAAACGTGCTGAGGACAAGATTTACAATGTTTAATATGAGCCAACATCTAAATAAGTAGAGGACAAGATGTAAACGTCTAACATGAGCCGCTACGTTTCTCTTGGGCTCATATTGACGCTCACTTTGGTTACGCCTGTGGTACGTGTCCTCTAAACAGACATTGTTAAACCTAGCCAGAAAAGACTGAATATTAATACTGGCGCATACGTTTTAAGCAAAAATCAGAATTGCCTGATTTTTCAACATCGCTTCAAAACATTTGTTTGTTTTTCGACGTTGCTTCTAGATCTCACTATACGTATGTATACAGGCGCGTAGCCAGGGGGGGGGAATGGGGGGTAATTCCCCCCCCCGAAATTGTGTTGCCCCCCAGGAATTTTTTCCTGCCATGTCTAAAACGCCCATTTTTCAAAAAGTTTTCGCGCCTTCGGCGCGAAATCACTGTATCATTCCATTATAATACGTGTTACGCACTTAAAAATGAGTACCAATTACCCTATTTGGTGTACTTTGACCACCCTCTGCATCATTTGGGTGCAAAATTAGCACAAACCTGGCAAAACTTTTCTGACATACTTACTTCTGACAGGCTAAATATAGACCAAAAATTTTTGAACATGGATTTCTCAAAACTGTAGAATCGGCCAAAATTTTTTCTTATGTCACGATATGAAGGACATATGCGCCGAGGGACATTTTTTTGGATTTGGCTCAACAAGCCTCAATACTCCAGAAAATCCGGCAAATGTGCGGTGACACGAAATTTCCCAACTTTGTATTCAATTTTTTCGCGATTGGCGAAGTTTTAGCTCAAACCAAGAAAAATGTCCCTCCGCAATAGTGCCAATTTTCATCGAGCCAAAACTCAGGCGATTCCATTGGGTAGTTTTTGAGAAATCGCTGTTCAAAACAAAATAATTGCAGTTTTTGCCAAAATGGTTTTTCGGCGAAATCTCTAGCTTAAAGCAACGAATCCCAGCTAATAGGCACTGATAAAATGGGCAATTAGATCGCTTATCGATCGGGTATAAATAACCGACAATTGTTTGTACGACTTAGCAGTAATTTTGAAAAAACTGATTTTTTCGAAAACAGCCGTTTTTGACCCCAAAAATCGTTTTTGGCTTATACTGACTTAACCACTAGAGATAGCTCAAAGGTTGTAAAAGCAAAACTGTTCGTTTTTGTACCCTCTTTCCATCCATAACAACCAATCTGATGTATCGACTACCTAGTGAGAGTGTAATGCCAAAACCGAAAATTTCTCATCTTTTCACCTAAAAATGTGGGACTGGTCCGAGAATGTTAAAGAGCACCAAAATAGCATTTGGAAAGTTTCATCTACTTTCATAAAGCATTGAAGCCTTTAGGGTCAAATTTACACAAAAGGAAACCACCACCTTAGATATCATTGTAATTTCAACGAATGCTCTGTAAAAATTCCACGAAGGTTACGAAATAGAAAAATTTCTCGGCTTCTGGGGGGCTCCGCCCCCCAAACCCCCCAAAAACATTTTGCATTCCCCCCCCCGAAATTTTTTTCTGGCTACGCTAGTGTATGTATATACATGTATATATATAAATTAACAAAAGCAACCAATATAAACCAGAATAAGGCAATAAAAATTAGAACTGTCACAGACGATATATACTTACCTAGTGAGATTTCATCCAGCCATACCATCCTTGCATATGCAAACCGTTCTAACCTTTTGACTATCTGAAGAAAGCCTTTGTATATAAAAAATATATTAGCCATTTTATTTGCGTCAATATGAGCCCAAGAGAAACGTAGCGGCTCATGTTAGACGTTTACATCTTGTCCTCTACTTATTTAGATGTTGGCTCATATTAAACATTTTAAATCTTGTCCTCAGCACGTTTAAATGTTGGCAATAATAGCTCATATTAACTTTTTCATGCGACTGCAAGGAGCATTTTTCCTACTTGTCCTTATCCGATTTTTGGTAGTGTAAGGTCCCCAACCACAACGCCTAAAAACGCTGTTCCAGGGGGTTTGACCAGTGGTCAATAGGCCACCTAGACCGTAGTGACCAGTGGTCACTTCCGTCGGTTTCGACAATACGCCCATTGAAACGAGCATAGTCGATTTACTATATATGCCCCGAACCAAAACGCCGAAAACCGCTGTCTAAGTAGGTTTGAGGCCCCGAGACCATAGTGACCACTGGTCACTTCATTCGAGTTCGGCAATATGCCCATTGAAACGAGCGTAGTCGTTTACTATAAATGCCCCCAACCAAACCGCAGAAAAACGTTGTTTTGGGGTTTGACCAGTGGTCAATAGGCCACCTAGACCGTAGTGACCAGTGGTCACTTCCGTCGGTTTCGACAATACGCCCATTGAAACGAGCATAGTCGATTTTCTATATATGCCCCCAACCAAAACGCTGAAAAACGAAGTTTAAGGGGGTTTGACCATTGGTCAATAGGCCACCTAGACCAGTGGTCACTTCCGTTGGTTCCGAAAATATGCCCATTGAAACGAGCATAGTCGATTTACTATATATGCCTCCAACCAAAAAGCCGAAAAGCGCTGTCTTAAGGGGTTCGACCACTGGTCAATAGGCCCCATAGACCGTAGTGACCACTGGTCACTTCCCTTGATTTCGGCAATATGCCCATTGAAACGAGCGTAGTCGATTTACTATATATGCCTCCAACCAAAACGCCGAAAAACGCTGTTTTAGGGGGTTTGACCAGTGGTCAATAGGCCACATAGACCGTAGTGACCAGTGGTCACTTCCGTCGGTTTCGACAATATGCCCATTGAAACGAGCATAGTCGATTTACTATATATGCCTCCAACCAAAACGCCGAAAAACGCTGTTTTAGGGGGTTTGACCAGTGGTCAATAGGCCACCTAGACCGCAGTGACCACTGGTCACTTCCGTCGGCTTCGACAATACGCCCATTGAAACGAGCATAGTCGATTTATGTGCCCCCAACTAAAACCACGAAAAATGCTGTTTATAGTGAGTTTTCCCTACTTTGACCCTGGGCGAGGAACCACGGGAGCCATGCTGACCAGTGGTCACTTCGTACGGTATCGGCAGTATGCCCATCGTTTTCAGCGACCCCGATTTACTGTATATGGGTACCACCCCGAGGCCGAAAAACGCTATTTTTCCATCTTTGACCATCTATAAAAATCGAACAAGATCGAAATTCGAAAAAAAACATAAACTTGCTAAGTACCATTCCCTAGATAATCAAAAAATAGAATATATAAAAAAATTTTCCTATGGGCCGTTCGAAAAATCGAGTTAACACAAAAATGGAAAAAATCATGCTGAATACAGGGAAAAAACCCCACTTTCAAACCCGTAAGAGAAAGTCGATTTTTTCAAAGTTCATTTTTTCCGGGCAAATTTGGTATCATTCGAAAGCTCTTGGCCTGGAGATTTCAAAAATGCAAATATTAGCTCTTAATTCCTTCCCGTTAAATAGTTATGCCTAATTAGCACTTTTCCAAATACGCAAAGTGCTTTTATAGCTCTATTATGGGGGGGCTCTCCGAGCTCCCCCATGATACGTATTTTATAAAAATATTTTACAGACATAGCAAACTTACAGTGTTGAGTTCAGCGACAATTTGCGATATGTTGTCCCTCAACGTTTGTGTGCCCGTAAAATGAAATCTGTTATCCCCAAACCATGCTCGATATCCATCAGACATCAGATGAGTTATATACCAGCGAATATTTAAAAATATATACACAATGCGAGGAAGATAAAATGCCTAGCATAAACAAATGTACAAAGCGCATCGGTAATGACGGCACAAATTCTTTGAGACACGCTCATCCAAATTCGGACGGACTCGTACATAGTTTCAAAATTCGGACCTAAGGAAATCGAATAAATAGCTTTTTGCTTTTTTGCATAATGCTTTTTTCGTCAAAACACGGCTTGCTTTTATCATGTTAGGCGTTCCTACGGTTTTAAAGCGATTTTAAAGCCAAAATTTGAGAAATATTTTTCAAGATATGACAATAGTTTTGGCTCCAAAAAGTGCTGGGAGGGGTGGGGGTATACCTATAAATATAACCCAAAGCGGGGTGCACGTGAAAAATTCTGGGAGGGGGTCGGGTAATGTCATAGGTGTATATACCCGTGTACCTGGGAGTGCGGGCATAGGTGTAAGTGAGGGGAGCTTGGGGGGGGGGGGTAAACTAGGGTTGGTTTTTTCCGGAAAAAAATCGACCGGAAAAAAGTACTTTTTCGGTTTTTTCCGACCTTTTTTGCGCTGTCCTAATCATGTCACAGCTTCGCCAAATTTGTTTCTATAGCATATGTAGCCTGACTTAACGAATATTTCGGCATGTTAAAGCTATTTGAACACTTTTATAAGCTTTTCGACGTATCGAAACTAAGCAATTGTGAAAAATTTCGTTCAAACTTAGTTTCAGCTGACCATGGGCGCAATTCTCAGTTACCTTAGTTTCTGGGAGCACTGGGCAGTGAGAATTTTCAAATAAATTCTCCGTGTGTATAATGTTTTACTCTTTAGCAATGTGTAACT
>JASAND010024132.1:0-28820 GCA_030248195.1 Trissonchulus latispiculum
CATAATGCCTGTATTGCCGGATTTAGTAGCCGATGACAGTGTATTAGCAGATTGTTTTTTTGATGAGCTTGATGTTTATAACGTAATGAAAAACCTAGAGCCGAAATTATTTGCAGGTCCTGATGGATTTCCAAGCATTCTTTTTAAAAAACTAGCCTTTTCTTTAGCTTCACCGCTTTGCAAAATCTTTAAGGTATCCATGGAAACTGGTCAACTGCCCTCGAATTGGTTGAAGGCAGACGTTTGCCCCATTTTAAAAAAGGGTGATTCAAAGAATCCAAAAAATTATCGTCCGGTCAGTTTAACAGCTGTTTGTTGTCGAATACAAGAAAGAGTTTTAAAGCCCCTTCTGGTCAATCATGTGAATTGCTCAAACTTAATCAGCAAGTGCCAACATGGCTTTGTAAAGAGAAAGTCTACTTTAACGCAGTTGCTTGACTGCATACAAAGTTGGTTCGAATCTTGGGATAATGGTGATTGTATCGATGTAATTTATATTGATTTGATGCGTGCTTTTGATACTGTTTCGCATACGAAGTTGTTGAAGAAATTAGAAGCTTTTGGAATACGTGGGAAGGTGCTAGCTTGGATAAAGGCTTTTTTGACGAACAGATTTCAAAGAGTAAAATTGGGTACAACTAAGTCTAATTGGGCTGCGGTTAGCAGTGGTGTACCACAGGGATCTGTTCTTGGGCCTTTTTTGTTTCTCATTTATATCAATGATCTGCCGGAAAATATTCTAGCTGAAACTCGTTTGTTTGCAGATGATGCAAAAATCTCCAAAATTGTAAATTCGGTTCAAGATGCAAATCTGTTACAATTAGACTTAAATTCTTTAGAAGCGTGGACACGCCAATGGCAAATGAATGTAACTGTATCAAAGTGTTTTGTTATGCATATTGGATATCAAAATCTAAATTATGACTATGTTCTAGATGGTCAAAGTATTAGTGAAGCAGACGCAGTACGTGATCTTGGTAATGGTATAAATATGTGCCAGGATTTAAATTTTTCAAAGCATATTAGTCAAATTAAAGCAAAAGCAAATCAACGAGTAGCTATTATCTTTCGAAGTTTTAATAGTAGGAATATTCAGCTAATGGTTAAGCTTTTTAAAACGTATGTCAGGCCAATGTTAGAGTATTGCACACCGATTTGGTCTCCTCACTTGCTAAAAGATATTGATGCCATCGAAAACGTGCAGCGTTCATTTACTAGACGTCTGCATGGACTTGGTGGGTTAAGTTATAGGGAGAGGTTGGTCAGATGTGCTTTGCAGTCGCTAGAAATGCGGCGTATTCTAAATGATCTGTATCTAATGCATAATATTGTGTACAATGCATTTGATTGTTCATTTGATAGTTGCTTTACGTATTCTCCAGACGCCGGGACGAGGAGGCAAAACTCTCTGGCTGTAATTCCAAAAAGATATAAAAAGTCTCGGACTGGTCATTCGTATTTCTATAGAATTTGCAATGTTTGGAATGATCTTCCTGAAAATATTGTTACTATTTCCTCTTTGGTAATTTTTAAGCAACGCTTATCTGACATTGAACCTCAGCTTCAGAAATTTATTCGGGGGCGTGCACTACAAGGACCTTGTTTTAAGGTTTTATACAAGGTTTTAACCCATTTGATTCAGTGTTTCAGGGGGCCCGGCCCAGAAGAGGGCGGGTCATCTGCTGTTGGGTTATCATTGCGCTCTATCTTTCATTATAATATTAGCCATTCCTGGTCTGGCTTAACGATTGTCATTTACTCCGTTTCTTTATTTCGCTTAATTAGCCCTACTGACTTTTTACTTGGTTTTCCTTTACGGCTACTAACTACCGGAATTAACTGGATCGATCTGTATCTTTTGATCCAAACTTTCCAGATTTGGTTCTTATTTGATTTCGCATATTATTTCCTTATTTACATCTGCATTGCCTACTACGACATATTTTACTATTCTGCATCTGCTTGCCTATCTAATTATTTTTGGAACTTATTTTCGGAATGGCACCTACCCGAAACTCCCAGTCTCAGGAACAGAAATCCTGCTGCAAAATCTGCGATGGTACTATTGGCTCCTCCGATTATACTATGTCTTGTTCCCGTTGTGCGGGTCAGCTGCATTCACGCTGTCTGGGCCTGACCGATTCCCAGTATAACCAGCTGATGAAGATTCCTTGCGACATCGTAAACATCATGTGTCCAACCTGCAAATCTAGTCTTGCGTCTCTCGAGCAGCGGCTTTCTGCTGTTGAAAATCAGCTCCGCGTTCAATCGGCAAATCATCCTCCCTTAGCCTTCTCCGAGGACATTATTTCAGTTATTGTTGCTGCTGTTCTGGAGAAGGTCGCCTCTACTATTGCCAAAACAGCTTCTGATGCTGCTGCTGAAGCTATTGAAGCTGAAGGGAAAAAGAATAACTTGGTTCTTGTGGGACTACCTGAAAACGATGATGTCGACGACACGGCCTTTGTCTCCTCAGTCTGCGACAAACTCAAGATAGATCCCACCGAAGTGACCGACGTTTTCCGTGATGGTCGTCCGCCCCGTCTCCGGGAGCGGCCCCGGATAACTAAGATCAAGTTTAAGAACCAGTCCAGCCGACGCAGCTTTCTGGTTGGCTATAAGAACGTGAAGAGCGATATTTCTGGAGCTGGCGAATCCTGGGTGAGGCCTGATTTAACTTATCGTCAACGCCAAAGTGAACGAGAGCTGGTTATGGAACTGAAACGACGACGGGAGCTTGGAGAATCTGTGAAAATATTTCGTGGTCGCATTGTCACTATTCCGATACAAGCCAGTACTAACCCTACCTCAAATTCTAATAACCTATCTAATCCAAACTCTCCAAATCCAACAAACCAGTAAGTGGCCCTAATCCTATTTTTAACGGTAAAATCCACTCTGTTTTGTTAACGCATAAGCAAATATCTTGCATATGCTTTAATTCTCAAAGTCTGACAAATAAAATTACTGAATTGAATTTCCTTCTTGATAATCAAAACTTAGACATTGTCGGCATAACAGAAACATGGCTAAACCCTGATTATTTGGACAGCTCTGTCTGTTGGAATCCAAGCTATTTCATTTTTCGTCAAGACAGAAACTTAAGGGGCCATGGTGGTTGCATGTTTTTAATCAAAAAGTCCTTACATTGTCAGTTCGCATTTTCTCACTGTTTTGACGGCTACATTGAAGTAGTTGGTGTTTTCATCATTCACCATGATTCAAAAATTTTATGTATACTAGTGTATCGCTCACCTAACTCACCAGTCGCAACTGATGATAACTTTTGTCAATTTATGTCTGGCTTGAACGCGGAATGTGACATTGTGCTGACTGGAGATTTAAATATCCCTGATGTATTCTGTCTTTATAGTGGTCACCTGGGTTAACAGATATAGTAACTTCCTTGAATGTTTCTTTGAGAAGGGATTAAAACAGAAAGTTATGTCACCCACGAGAGGTAATGTAATTTTAGACCCTGTTTTAACTAATGATGATATGTTAGTCACAAATGTTGCAGTTGTCGACCCATTTAGCACTAGCGATCATTGCCAAGTCACGTTCAATCTAAATAAATCCCATGAGCAGCAAACGAATTCCGTATCGTCCTTCTCGTTTGCAAAGGCTAATTATATTGCGATGAATAACTTCTTAGGCAGCCTGGATTGGGATAGCCTGTTTGCTAATGATATTTCTGTTGATGATATGTGGAATACCTTCTGTAATATAATAGACTATGTTGTATTTCTGTATGTGCCTAAACGTAAACTGGGGGTGAAGTGTAATAGGCATAAATGGTCACGAAAAACTGTTACTGCTTATAAGCGAAAGAATTGTCTTTGGAAAGTATATAAACGTACTAAGTATATTGTAGACTTACGTAAGTACAAGTTGGCTGCAAAAACGGCTAAAAAGCTCGCAAATGATGAAGTCGAATTACGTGAACGAAATATACTGAATTCACGAAATTACAGCACTTTCTATAATTTTGTTAATTCAAAATTGTCTTCGAAAGGTTCCTTACCAGTATTGTGCAAGGAAAATATAAATTATATTTCAAACAAAGAAAAAGCAGAAGCTCTGCAAGATCAATTCTCTTCTGTTTTCACTGTAGACGACGGTAATGTACCCTTTTTTCCACGTAGGACTGAGCACTCATTGAATGACATAAACTTCAGTCAGTTAGATATTTTAAAGATTCTAAAGTCATTACCACCTAAATTCTCTTCTGGTCCTGATAGAATCCCAGCTGTTTTGCTAAAAAATATTGCTACTACAGTCATTGAACCTCTCTACAAAATTTTCACCACTTCGCTGGAGACCGGCACTCTGCCTGAAAGTTGGCGAAACGCAATAGTGGTGCCAGTCTATAAAAAGAAGGGGGACAGTTCTGTACCTGAAAATTACAGACCAATTAGCTTAACATCTGTTATCTGTAAAGTTTTTGAAAAAATTATCAAAGATAAGATATTGGATTTCTTAATCGAACATAAATTGATTTCTAAATTTCAACATGGTTTCCTTCCTAAAAAATCTACAATCTCAAACCTCTTAGACACCACATACCGGTGGTATAAAGCCAGATCTGCTGGTAAGAGTGTTCACGCCGTCTATATTGATTTTGCTAAAGCTTTTGACACAGTTTCTCATCGCAAATTACTACAAAAATTGAGAAGTTATGGTGTTGGAGGTAAACTGTTAGATTGGATAAAAAATTTTCTATGCTCTAGACGACAAGTAGTATCTGTTAACGGTGAGTATTCCCGTGACTGCCCAGTAACTAGTGGGGTCCCACAGGGATCTGTTATAGGTCCGATTCTTTTTGTGATTTATATAAATGATCTACCTGATTGTATAAAATATGGTAATATAGCTCTATTTGCCGACGATGCCAAAATTTATTATACTCTTGACCGTTGTACTGTTTCTAGCGTAGAGTTACAGACTGATCTTGATAGCTTATATGAATGGTCTACGAAATGGCAAATGTCTGTTGCAATACGTAAATGTTTTGTCTTAGTTTGTGACAATGCAAGCTTGGAATTACCTAAGTATACATTGGGGACAGTTGAATTATCGTGCTCTAGGGAGGCAGTTGATCTGGGCATTCTAGTGTCAGCAAATTTAAAATTTTCAAATCATTGTGTAAACGTTGCTAAAAAAGCCATGCGTACCTCAAATTGTATTTTTCGTGCGTTTAAGACGAGAAACACAGAATTTCTATTGAAAATGTTTATTACGTATGTTAGACCTATTGTCGAATATGGCACAGTTGTATGGTCACCGTATCTATTGCAAGACATTGATATAATTGAGAAAGTACAGAGAAACTACACTAAGCGCATACCAGAGGTCCGGCATTTATCCTATGAAGAACGTCTACGTAGGCTAGGTCTGCAAAGTCTAGAATTACGTCGATTATACTTTGATCTAAAAATGGGATTCCAAATTCTGAAAGAAAATGTAAACATGGATGTCTCTAGTTATTTTACTTATAAACCAAATCTCGATCGAAACTCGCATAATTTGCAACTTGTACGGCCAGTTGCTCATTTGGACTACGTAAGGAACTCCTTTTTCTACCGTTTTCCTAAATTATGGAACAGTCTTCCACAGTGGATTGTCGCGTTGGATAACCCTACAGCTTTCAGTAATGCTTTATCTTCTCTAAATCTGAACAACTATTTGAAAGGGCGGGGGGTTAGGTGACCACTTATTCGTCCTCCTCTGCCCTATTCTCGTAGCCGTTACTTTACTCTGCTATTGACAGTTTCTGTATCGTAACTATGTTGTAACTATGTTTGGTGAGGAACGCCGGATCTTGTAGGTTGTTCATTGTAACGTATCTTGTCGTAGCATTGTAAAGCCGGCGGCTTCTGAGAATAAACGTCTTCTTCTTCTTTCTCTTCTTCTTTGCATGCCACGGTAAATCCTGCATTGGTTTCTCGAGAAATATACGTATACTATTTTTTTACTAACTACGTTAGATACGTAATGTACATTCCCGTGGCCTACCAAACTCTGGCGTCACCGTAACTGTTTGTCTACTAACCCTGACATGATCTTGCCGCTTGCATGCACCAGCATTGTCATGTCAGATGTAGTACATTGTTGTATGTGGACGCGGCGTAATGGGCTGGGCAGCCGCGGGGTGAGTCACGTGGATGTAATAAAAAATTTATTTGTTTACTAACACCACGTGATTTGCTCGGGATCCCCCCCCAAAAAATATACTTCCGAAAATAAACAATTTTTAAAAATTTCCAAAATGTGCCTATGTTTATGTGTTAAAGATACAACATTTTCAAATGACCATACTACTGTACCTCAATTTTCGTATATATATATATACAAAAACTAATATATTTTGATGCAGTTGTACTAAAAACAACCCGCTCTTTCATTTGGGATGGTTAGAAATGCTCCTGGCAACTTGCCAAAAATTTTTTGGGGTGGGTTTTTCCCGCATATGGGTTTTTTCCCGCAGTGGGTTTTTTCCCCGCCAGTTTGGGACAATTTTTCTCGCTAACGGCACACCCTAGAGAGGTGTTCTATAGCTCATAAGAAAGAATACGACTAGGCCTAGCTAACCTGTATAATCAGCATTTCGATATGTTAAACCATTAAAAAGTTCTGGCCAAAAATCTGAAAAGTGAGTTTTTCCCGCTTGACTATATAATTTAGCAGGTGCAACTTTCCTTTACCTTCGTTTCTCTGCATTCGAAGCCAGGAAAATTTTTCAAAATTCCCCCTGAATATATACCCTATTTTTCCGAGCACTTATATAGCAAGGTTAACAAAAAAAAATCACCCCGAAAATTCGCAAAAAAATCACCCACCTACAGGATTAGTAACAAGCCGCAGCTGGAAAATTTTTTGCATGGTAATAGCCAGAGGTCCCAACCTTAACATATGTAAGTTTGACCGCCGAGGCCCAACTCCTTCGACCAGGGTACCCAAAATAATCGACCCACCTCAAAACCGACCTTCGGACAACTCCGGACCAAAATTGAAAATTTTGCTATTACTCACTATGGACTTTGCTTAGCTAACCCATATTATGCATGTAACATGTCCACACTCTGCACTATCTAGCCATATATTGGATATCTTGCCATGATCTCTGGGCTGGCCCACGGTGGGTGATTTTTTTGCGAACTTTTTCGCAAAAAAAAATCACCCACAACTTTTTGTAAAAAGGTGCGGGATGGCTGCTACAGCAAAACTAACACCAAATTCGAGCTCTACGACCCCGAAAACCTATATAGCACATGTTTTTAGGTACCTCAGACCCGTATGACCCACTGACTGGCTGTTAGGCATGACCCCGACCCTCCGGACCCCTGGGGAGGTCTGGATCACATATGTGGGCTAAAGCTACGTAAAAACAGATGCCAAATTTGAATTCTACGCCCCGAAAAACCTATATAGGCGAGTTTTTAGGCTTCCTGGACCTTGAAATAAAATTTTTGACCAGTCACGTGACCCTGACCAAGGTCACGTGACCCTGGGCCAAGTCACGTGACCAGTCCAGATGCGAAATTACTACGCCAAATTGTTTGCGCTGTGCTTGCTAGAGGAATAGAACACCAAACAAGTGGATTCCTAGCTTCCTGGAGTCAATAAACAGTGTCAAGAAAATTGGTCATGGTAGCCACTTTGGACCCGGGGGCCGAGCACCGAAATTCGAAGTTAAGCCTACCCAAAATAAACTTCGGGGTCCAAATTTTTTTACATAATAACTCTATGGACTATGCTCTATTCATACATGAAAAGAAAATTTCCATAGCTGTATCTTGAGATTAGATCCATGGGTGATTTTTTTTGCGAACCCGTGATTTTTTTTGTGAATTCGTTAACAAAAAAAAATCACAAAAATGTTTTATTACTCTCGCTACACAAGAGCTATCGGCATGAAATTTACACCATATATAGAGGGGATCATTACCAGTTTATACATACCAAAATTATTTCGATCGGACTTTATTTGCGAAAATGGCAGCAAAAATTCGATTTTTGATTTTTTTTATTAACCTTGCTATATATATATACGAGTTCTGGGGGGGGGTAAGGCCAGAATCCTGGGGGGAACAAATTTCTGGGGGGCTCACCCCACCGTCAAAATTTTCAAAATTTTGGCTTAAAATTTGGAAAAATTCGATATGTTTTCATATCTCAAGATCTACCCGGCCGATCCGGCTGAAATTTTCACAGCATGTACCCCTGCCCACAGGCTCTTCACACACCAAGTTTGAGCCCGATCGGTCCACTCCTCCGCTGGCCCCAGGCCAAACAATGTCCAGATTATACACATTGCGTCAAATTTTCCCTATTCTAGGGGGAGCGCTAACGCGCTCCCCCTAATATATATATATATGTGTGTGTGTGTGTTACGTACAAAACCCGAAATCGTATAAAACTAGTTTTGTATGGGTCATTTTGTACAAAACTAGCTTTGTATGTCCTCCCTCGTACATTAGTTTTGTATGGCCTCCCTCGTACAAGTCTAGTTTTGTATGGCCTCTCCCGTACAATTCTAGTTTTGGACGTACAAAACTGTTTCGGTAAGATTTAGCAACCACAGGGCTGCCGCGCGACCTTTCTCAGAAAAAAGGAAATAAAAAAGGAATTTTGCACCCGAAAAAAAGGAAAAAAAGGAATTTGTCCGACAAAAAACAGGAAATAAAAGGAATTTTCAGACATAAATTAATAACGTTACTGAGCAAAAAATTTAATTTTTTTCCACTTTGAACAGCCACACAAGGTTTGAAACATTTACATACGTTTCTAAGCAAAGAGAAATTAAGCAAAACGCTATATAAAATGCAAGTGCGAACGCGTTTCAAGCTTCGTCTTCTTGATCACAGTAAATACGCTATTATAAAACAGAAAATACGCGCCGAAGGCGCGAAATTTGTTGGTTTTATACCTCCTTTTGTATTTTTATCTTAATATTTCCTACCCTCGAATCGAAAACAGGAAAGCGCTATCTGCACTGGACTTAAATTCTTGTATAATTACAATCTAGCTTCGTAAAGATTTGCAGTTTGAGAACACCTTAAGAACAGGTTTTGAGAATTTATCCTTTAAATATCTAACTTTGACGCAAAGAAACAAGCAAAGCAATGCGACCTGGTATAAAATATATATTTCATCCGAGATATATGAACTCGCAGAGCGAGAATTCGGTTATTTGAGCTTGAAGTAGCTTATAACTGGGTTAAAACAGCGAGATTTAGGGGGCACAGCACTTCAGAAACTGAATCGGCTATGGAACCATCAACGCTTTTTAATGAAGAAATAGGCCTTCTCCAGATTCCACTAATATCTAAAATTTAGCTTTGTACCCGAAAGTAAGAAAGCAATTTATAATATACGAATGGAAATAGAATAAAGTAGAAATGCTAAGCCCCAAGATCAGGGGGCTGGAGTCCCCTAAGAAACTTAAGGAATTCATAGAAACCTGTACCTTCAATCACGCACTTAGGATTTTGAAAAGGCCGAGCCTACAAAATTTAGCCCACAGAAGTTGAAAAATTTGATATCTAAAATCCGTGGTGGGAACCTTTAAAACCGTTCGATAAAAGTTATGGAAAAATCAGCAACTGAGACCTTAAAATTTTTTGAAATTATGAATAATCTGTAACAAAAATCTTTAAAAACATTTGAAATACCAACGCTTAGTTTTGAAGTTTACCGGAATATACATATAGTAAATTTCAAAAAGTTTAAAACAGAATTGAGATGCAAAAATTCTGCGGATGAAAATTAAAAATTCACATCGAAAAACGCGAAAATTTCTAAAACGTGAAGTAGACAAGTGGCGCAGACTCAGAAATGTTTAAAAACTGAGATATAACAGCTGTGCAGGTGCGAAAAATTTTAAAATTTAGATAGAAGAGCGATGCCGCCAGGCGTGAAAATTTTTAAAAATTGAGAGAAATAGATATATATCTACAGGCGCGCCGTTTTTTTTAAAATTTGAAATAGAGACTGCGGCACCGCGGGAACAAAAATTTTCCTATGTGTTATTTTATGCTTTAAAAATAGATCGCCTTTTCCTTTCTCTCCAAAAACACCGTGTGGGGTAGAACTAAAAGAGAGGTATCGGAACCCCCAAAACAATTGCAATCTTGACTTCTAGGCACCTTTTTGGAAAACTTGACTGTGACGTCTATGCATTTTTGCCATCGTATTTAGTGCATTCTGCATATACCTCAAATAGTGCATTTTGCTCAAACACTCTGCAGCAGTCTATGCACACATTACTAACATATATATACGTTTAGTGTTATATACTCAAGATTATATAAACGTTCTATCGAGTATATACAAATTAAATTTTAACTCTTGTCTTTAAGCAAACAAAAAATAAGTCCAACAATTTCTATAAATCTAAATTCGTAAGTCATATTAAGTAAAAATGTATGCAGCTTTAGCTATTCTATAATAAAACTGAAAAATTAAGTTAAACAATATTCCGGCGAAGCCGGAAAATTTTTGGAAATCAATACTGTAAGACTAAATTTTAGGCACATTTTTGTCAATTGTCAGAGAATTTTTGAAAAAAAGGAAATATAAAAGGAATTTTTGCAGAAAAAAGGAAAAAAGGACGACCTCGAAAAAAAGGAAAAAAAGGAAAAAAGGAACCGCGGCAGCCCTGCAACCATTATTTATTCATTACTGTTCAAGCCCGTACATAATTTCAAGCACTAAAGTTTTAGGATTTAATTCCCAAATAATCATAGGGGTCGCGGTAGCAATAATCGCGGTAGTAATCATAGGGTAGGTAATATGAGTGAAAATGGTCGAATGACCGTGTAAATCAAGGCTATTTTTGCTGCTGAGCTAAAAACTTAACAATGGTCGTGTTCAGCGTCGTGTTCTACGACCCCGAAAACCCCTATATACATATTTTCAGCAAAATCGAAGACAAAACATTTTTCGGTTTCCCTTGGTCCTCCCCTACAAATCGAAAAAATCGAATTTCGCGAAATCGAAAAATTTCGCGATATGTGAACTCAGCGTGGTCGAAAACATACCCACACCAAATTTTAGCTCATTTGTTTAAGTTTTAAGGATTTTGAGTAGTGGGGGGTAATCGAGATAAGACCCAAAAATTTTAGTTCGTTCTAAAAATTCTAGTTTTGTGCGATTTCGGGTTTTGTACGTAACATATTTTACATGCGACGAAGGAGCATTTTTGGTTCTTAATGGAAGGCTATATATTTAGTCGATAAAAAGCAGAGACATCATTTACTTGAGGATTTGAATTTGGGAATGCAGTTGGGTAGCGTGGAAGCTTACTCCTACTTACGCCTAATCTCTTTCAAAACTCACATTCCTACTTACGCCTAAAGAATGTTTACGCAAAACGCAGAGTCCTACTTACGAGCCAGTATAAAACGCAGACGCAGACGCAGACGCAGACCAGCAGACTGGGGTATAAAACGCAGACTTTAGTGCAGACGCAGACTCGGGTATAAAAAGCAGACGCAGACTTTACTAAAGGTATAAAATGCAGACTTCATTGCAGACTTGCAGACTCGGGTATAAAAAGCAGACTTCATTGCAGACTTGCAGACTCGGGTATAAAAAGCAGACTTTAGTGCAGACTTGCAGACTCGGGTATAAAAAGCAGACTTTAGTGCAGACTTCCAGACTCGGGTATAAAATGCAGACTTGGGTATAAAATGCAGACTTGCAGACTCGGGTATAAAATGCAGACTTTAGTCCAAACTTGCAGACTCCGCTATAAAACGCACTTTAGTGCAGCTTTGCAGACTCGGGGAAATATAAAACAGTCTCGGATAGTCTCTTTTGGTTCTTTCATATATACTGCGGCTGTAGACTCGAATATTAAAATGTATACGCCGACTAACGAATTCTCAATTTATATATTACCCATTATTAGCTAGCTATTCCTACATTAATTTCTCGTGCCAACTTAACCTTAACTTAACCTATGAGTTAAGAGTATAGCTAGAACCTATACTCTTCTACTACTTCTACATCTTAGACCGGAGTATAAAAAGCACTTGGGTATAAAATGCAGACTTGTGAGCAGACTTACGTACTTTGCAGACCCTGATATAAAATGCAGACCCTGATATAAAATGCAGACTTGGCTATAAAATGTAGGCCAGTCTGCAATTAAGCAGGCTCCGGTATAAAATGTATGCGTATAGGTTTTGCAGATTTTGGTGTATAACTATGCAGTATGGGCTGTTTGTCGTTTTGTCTGGTTGTCCGTTTATAAAAAAACAAAATGGTTCATACTCCTGTTATGTACTGATTGCCCGTTTGTCCGTATGGATGGTGCCTGTTTTTTTTGTTTTAACACACCATTTAGCTTTAGTTTCTCGAGTTCTCGCATACTAGTACCAGCATGCGAGTCAACGTTTATGGAACCGGCCCCTGACATTTTCTGTTTATGCTGATTTGCTACAGCATTTTTATTCCGCCTAGAGGCGGAATTATTGCTTTGGAAAATGGATGCTATACACTAGAGCTGCAATCTCGAAACGACATGTTCCTGTATGCTTATCACTGTTTTCCAGCATCTTTTTTAGCCGTGGGGGGCTGCATAGTTGACAGGAAAAACGGTTGGATTCCACTTTTAGCATTCAAGTTGTGGGGAAATTGTGTAGTGTATTTATAGTACATTTTATATTTTAAAATAGAGTGGGTACAAGAATTGATTTCGTCTTTAATTCACATACCTCCCCCCTCTGAAATTGGAAAGAGAACGTGAGCAATCAGATTTGGAAAAATATGCAAATTAGGTATCAAAACGACGTTCCTTTTCAGTTTAACAAATAACGTGCTACAAATAACCTTTGTTGTTCTGAGTGACGTTTTAGTGCTATGATTTTGCCGAAATTAATTTTTTTGCAATATCATCAAAATGCAATGGCTTACCATATATATTTGTCTGGCAAGTTGTATATATATATATTGGTTTCCACTATCCCGAAATGCTTTTTCAGAATTATAAAATTTTATTTTCGCGATTTAGGCACCATATCTTTTTGGGTCTAAAAATATGCTATTTAATATATTAGAGCGTTCCAGCGAATTGCTTGTCACAAAAATTCTTTCGAATCGACCAAAATTTCGCAATTTCATTGCCTAAAGTTATTGGTCATATATAATTAAGTAAGTTTTGCGTCGCACTGTATCAGCTTTACTCTCTACACCGTAACATCACTACTTTTACGAATATTTGACCTTTGGCTTCTTATTCTTAATAAAGGCATAACAATAACGCCTAATATTCAAGCTAAGTAGCAACAAACTAACTTAGTTCGTCTAACTATTAACTTGTCAGCTCTAGTTTTAGGTTCTAATAACTTTTTCAGTTGTAATAATTTTCGCAGATCGGAAACCCGCAGGATGTGTTAGATATAATAATGGTCATTGCAGAGATTTTACCTTAACAAGCTATCTAGCAAACAAGTTTATAATAATATTAAGGCCGGTTCACACTAGCGCACAAGCATAAGCACAGGCACAAGCACAAGAACAAGCATAAGCACAGGCACAGGCACAAGATGAAAGCGTTCACACTAGGGCACAAGCATAGCCAATAGAATTTGAAATTCAGCCTGGCCACGCCTTCTGTGCATAGTGCAAAACAATTTTCATTGGCTGCGGGCGTTGTGCTTGTGCAAAAAGTTAAACTGAATTCAACTCTGCGTTGTGCCTGTGCTTGTGCTTGTGCTTGTGCTTGTGCCCTAGTGTGAACCGGCCTTTAATGTTAAATTAATGTTGATGATCCCCCTAACGTCGAAATTCTTCCTCAAACAGTCAATGTTATTATACTAGCTAAAATTTTACTTAATAAAGTTCTCCTCGACCTTGCCTCTATTTCGACAACGTTTATATACACTTTTACGTCTACCCTTGTATTGCACTCCTTAGGGACAGACCACTGCTCTGATGCGGAATATGCCCCTTTTAGGGGCCTGCTTGTTAAAATTTTGCTCTCTTAAACACTTTGCAGAGTTTGAAACCCGGATACTTTTCAAAGTTTACAATTTATGCTAACAATATGACCATATTTAGCTATTATATAAACACATTCAAAATTCTTATATAAACGTCAATTTAACCAAGGACGTAGTATATAATGCTACGCGTTTCTGATGGGCTGTTGCGTGCAGCCAAGTACGGAAAATTTAAACATTGCTCAAGTCCAAGCGGACAGTCCTTATGAACAAACGGACAACAGCAATACAGCAAACAGCAAAAGTGTGACTATATTTTAAAACGGACAAACCGACTACAGAAATGAACAAACGGACAATTATGAATGGGCTACCCATGACCCCATTCTAAATTTTAAAGTTGCTGGTGAAAAAGTCAAAAGTAGAGCTGGGGAATGCGCTTTTAAATCAGCCTGCAAGCATGTCAAAAAGTCTGCATCTTATATATGAGCTTAAATGCCTATATTGTATACATAAAGGTGTTGTTGCTTCCGGCCACCTGGCGATCCTCAATCGGCCCGGTCGGACCGCCTCCTGAGTTGGCAAGAGACGGCCGCAACCCCAAAGATGCGTAGGCGTTCACCGCTCTGGGGTTTTCAAAATGATATATACGTAAGTCTGCTTTTTATATCCGGGTCTGCAAGTCTGCTCAAAAGTCTGCATTTATACCACAGTCTGCTTTTTATATCCGGATCTGCAAGTCAGCACTAAAGTCTGTTTTTTATACCCGAGTCTGCAAGTCTGCACTAAAGTCTGCTTTTTATATCCAGGTCTGCAAGTCTGCTCAAAAGTCTGCATTTTATACCCGAGTCTGCTTTTTATATCCGGGTCTGCAAGTCTGCTCAAAAGTCTGCATTTATACCGCAGTCTGCTTTTTATATCCGGGTCTGCAAGTCTGCTCAAAAGTCTGCATTTTATACCACAGTCTGCTTTTTATACCCAGGTCTGCAAGTCTGCATTTTATACCAAAGTCTGCGTCTGTTGTGAAGTCTGCATTTTATACCCGAGTCTGCTTTTGGGTCTGCGTTTTATACCCGAGTCTGCGTCTGCGTGGGTCTGCTAAGTCTGCAGGTCTGCGTCTGCGTCTGCGTCTGCATTTTATACTGGCCCCTACTTACGCCAAAAATCTACAGTATCTATTTTCTGTCTTTGTTCCTGAAGTTGTTTCAATTTTTCTTAGGCTGGATTTACCTTGTTTATATTATCTAAATACCAAATTAGCGAAATTAAATACGAAAAATGACTGCTGAGTGTTGACAAAAAATAATTAGTGATAAAATTAAATTAAAAAATTAAATAAATTAAGGTAAGATAAATTAAATAATAAAATAACAAAAAATAAGATATTACATTGAATTTTAAATGAAGATTTTGAAGATTTCTTACACAGATAATTACTTACATTGTATGTAACATTAGATCTACATTAGATCTTAAAACATTAGTGCTTGAAATTATGTACGAACTTGAACAATAGTGAATAAATCCTAACTATATATAAAATAAAAATAGTTTCCAAATCTTGATACAGTTTTGTACGTCCAAAACTAGAATTGTACGGGAGAGGCCATACAAAACTAGAATTGTATGAGGGAGGCCATACAAAACTAGAATTGTACGGGAGAGGCCATACAAAACTAGTTTTGTACAAAATGACCCATACAAAACTAATTTTGTACGATTTCGGGTTTTGTACGTAATATACATACGAATATTAGTGATATTCGTGGTGAAAGGGCCGACCTGCACAGTTTAAAGACAGCTGTACACAATTTATGCGAAAGCGGAGAGAGAGAGAGGAGTGAGTGAGAGAGAGTTAATTTTGATTTTTCACCAAGAAATTTACCCCGCCCCCTCATAAAAAGGCCTTCCCGAAACAAACCACCTAAAACATTCCCTGCAATTACGTATATATCTATACTGGTTCAATATGTTATGGTCACCGAAGTTAAGAGGGGGGGCTCGAACCTGGTACCTAGCAAATTGAACTGCAACGCCGCGACCATTGCGCTACACACTACGACTAAAGCTGCAAATAAGCCTGGCCCCGGCTCTGCCGATCAGGCTCCGGTGCCGACAGAGCCGAAATTTAGTAAACTTTTGTTAATTTTTGAAATTTTATGACCAAGATATTGGAACTTTGAAAAACAAAAACAGACTAAATAATCGACACACGCCTTTAATTTTTTCATTGATTCGAACGAAAACCGCAATAGTAATTTTGTCCATACCTCAAATTGCAAAAATTCTGAATTTTTTGAAATTTTTAATAATTTTTATTTCCGCGGGACGATGCGGGCGGATTTTGGGCTGCTTGCCTGAGGCTAATTTTGCTTTCTAGAAATTTCGCACATACCACAAATTATACAAACTTTAATATTTCAGATTTTTAAACACTATTTTGGAGAAATTATAAGTCGAAATGTATTGATCATCTACAAAAGTGAATCCTGTGGTTTCTACTGGAACTTTTGTGAGAGTGTTTAGCACTGAAAGTGGAGGTCAGCAAATTTGCCGAAATATTATTTTTAAAATTTCAACGCCTATTTTCATTGGCGCAGGAACTGAATTTTTAGTTTAATTTCGGAAATTCGTGTTTTTGCACATATATAAATAAATAATAATCCATGATAACTTCTTACTAAAGACTTTAATTCATTTAAGGTGGAGGTTTCCTTTTGTGTAAATTTGACCCTATAGGCTACAATTTCTTATGAAAGTGGATGAAACTTTCCAAAAATGCTATTTTGGGACTCCTTAACATTCTCGGACCAGTCCCACAATTTTAAATGAAAAGATAAGAACTTTTTGGTTTTTGGCATTATACTGTCAGCAGACAGCAGGTAGTCGATACATCAGATTGGTTGTTATGGATGGAAAGAGGGTACAAAAGGTAAAGGTAAAGGTGGCCCCTGGAAAATATCTCCATCCCTGCTTCAGGGTCAAGGGGTGCCGGTGCTCATCCCCGGATACACAGCCGTAGAGCCAGGAGTGTCACCTCAAATGATGACTACATCCGTGGAAGGGGGGACCGGCCCTTCAAGGCTTTAAGCCTTATGGACTCCTGTTGCCTTCCCACAATAGTGGTGCCCATTTACCGACCAATTAAGGATGGATAGCTGGGTTGGCTAGAGCTCACGGCGAACCGATATTGCTTAGTCCCTTGCTCAAGGGGATTTGTGACAGCTTTGTGGCAGCGGGGATTCGAACCTCGGACTATCGGATCCGAAGTCGAACGTCTTAACCACTCGGCCGTCACGGCACAAAAATATGAAGTGTAAAAATGAACACTTTTGCTTCTAGAACCTTGGAACTATCTGTAGTGGTTAAAGTCAGTATAAGCCAAAAACGAGGTTTTTTGAGGTTAAAAACGGCCATTTTCGAAAAAATCAGTTTTTTCAAAATTACTGCTAAATCATTTTATGCTAAATCATCAGCCAATTTTCGGTTATTTATACTCAATCGATACGCGGTCTAATTGCCAATTTTATCAGTGCCTATTAGCTGGGATTCGTTCGTTGCCTTAAGCTAGAGACTTGGCCGAAAAACCATTTTGCAAAAACTTGAACACGATTTCGCAAAAACTACCCAATGGATTCGCGTCATTTTTGGCTGGATGATATTGGTACTACTGCTGAGGGGCTCTTGGTTTGGATTGAGAGAAAACTGACTACAAATTTGCGAAATTTCGTGTCACCGCACATTTGCCTGATTTTCTGGGGAGTATCGAGGCTTGTTGAGCCAAATCCAAAAATGTTCCCCGGCGCAAAAGGATACCACCTTATGGTCGGTCGATTACAGCCGAATGAAGTTCCACAGCACAAGGCATTATGGGGAAAAGTGCTTGCTACGGCGCCGCCGCTTTCAATACCGATTTTTTCACACAATTAATAGCTGGTTAGTTAAGCTGGTTAAATTCTGAAAGAAACTCGCTGTCAAGGATATGTGCGATATAAAAATGAGCAAAACTCGTGCCCAAAAAATTTTTATGGTGTACCCTTTTAATTATGGAAAGCTAGACTTTAAGAACAGTAAATTGATAGACAACAGAGTTCAAATCAAACACAGAAAAATTTACCGGATCCGTAATTATCTTTCAAAATACATCAGTTTTGGTACTCTCGTACTACATAGGTAGCAATCGGTATGTGCGGGTACCTGGGGGCCGGATTACGCGTGTGCGGGAATCTGCGGGCAGGATAACGAGTGTGCGGGCCGAAGTGTTGCGGGCCGCGGTCGTGAGGTGGGGGCTGCGGGCCGGGCGCGGGCCGGAAAAATCGGCCCGCATACAACTCTGTGCAAAACCCTAGTATATATATATTACTAAATTTGTCAGACCTCAACTAAAGTTTGCATCTCTTAGTAAACGGTAAAAGCTGATCCAATTTTGCTTCTCAACTCTGCTTCAGGACGGATTTATAACAGTTCAGATTGCACCAAATTACGTATTTTTTGTCTGCCTGTCTATACAGCAGCAGTCACGGACAGGAATGCTCATGCTCTCCCGGTGCCCGTTCATAAACCTTGGGGTCGGCCCGATCCGGGCGGCTTCAAATCAGGCCC
This sequence comes from Trissonchulus latispiculum, assembly GCA_030248195.1. Lineage (NCBI taxonomy): Eukaryota > Metazoa > Nematoda > Enoplea > Enoplida > Ironidae > Trissonchulus > Trissonchulus latispiculum. The sequence continues at coordinate 18,552 of JASAND010024132.1, forward strand.
CGCCCAGGCCCTAATATTCCTCAATCGACAAAAACCTTGGAACAGAACTAGGGATGGGCGCGGAAAAAAAGGACTGGAAAAAAGGTTTTTTTCCGTTTTTTTTCCATTTTTTTCCGATGGGGTGGAAAAAAATGGAAAATATTCCTAGTGTTATTTTAACGATTTTTACAGCGGAATATAATGTTTTCTGAACTTTTCCTCCGATTTCGCACTATTTAGAACTTTTTCCGTGGGTCATAGTAGGTGGGGGTATGCTAAATCTGACTAAATCGTGTTTTGGCTTTTTCGAAGCATCGAAAAAAATGGAAAAATATTCGACACATGTTCTGAAAGCTAATTTATGAAATCAGAACATTAAGAAACTATCAAAAACACTGTTTAATGAACTAATAAGACAATATCCATAAATTTGAGCTGATTCTGGGATTTAAGATTTTTTGCCATGGAATGTGTATATGGTTGCGTAACCTGGCAGACTTAACAATTCCATGTCGTACAGTGGAATGTTCCGCCAAAACCTATTAAAACGTCTGGTATTCTTTACTTTACCAGGTGTATTACCTACGAAAACCACAGACCAGGTCTAGCAGAACCGTCAAGGTATACAGAAGTCACCTGTAGTTTATTCTACAGTATTGTCTGCTGAAAAAATTAATTCCTGTAATCAATACTGAAACCTTTGTAACCGCTTATGTAAGTGCGCACTACACGGTGGGGCTATTAAATATGTTGAAAACGGCTAGTATGCATGCAGAAACATGAAATAACACAGCTTTTAGCACATTGGTGAATTTTGGGGTGTCCGGAAAAAAGGAAAAAATTGAAAAAAAAACCGGAAAAGGTTTTTTCCGGCAATCTTTTTTTCCGGAAAAAAACCAACCCTAAACAGAACTGTGAGCAACGGTTCTGAGTTAACATTTGAAGATAGCCTATATCAGTGATGGAACCGGGTCACTTAGGCTTGACCCGGTGACCCGGTTGAGCCCTGACCCGGTGACCCGGTTTTCCAAAAAATTCCAAAAGCCGCAAAAAATTTTCGATTTTGCCTAAGAACGCTAAATTTTTGGCGTCCATGTTCCATAACCACTCTGAAAAGAATAACTATAACATACATATTAGGGATCGGGTCCGGCTCCGGCTCCGGCCGGAGATGGCACCTCCGGCTCCGGCAGGCCGAAGCCGGAGGCAAGGTGGCCGGAGCCGGAGTTTTTCAAGGAAGTCTGCAAGTTGAAGGATGAACTTTAAATCGACTCAGGCAAATCTTGAAAATATTGTTTCTTAAGTTTTTTGCGCATATATACCAATTCTGAATGTTCATTGAGATGCCAAGTTTTATTAAAATTTCAATATTTATTTTTCTGTACATAAATACAAGTTTTAATTGCTGCAGACACTTTCAAATTTTGGCGCATTTTGGATCAGAGATATATATATATATATAGCAATTAGAATAACAATTTATATAGTTCCAACAACAACTTGAATTAGAGTTAAAAACTGAAATTAAAGCTTGGGGAGTAGGAATTTATACGGTATATACGTATACAGTGTAAGAATGCGTATATAGTTTGTCCGTTTAGCCGTTTACAGTAAGTCTACAGACAGCGTGCTATGGTTGCTGCATAACAGTACAGCACGATAGCAGCACCGCACAGCCCGGCGACTATGCTCATCGTATTCAGCGACCCCAATAGCAGCGTTTTTTTTCAAAATCGGATTTCATCAAATTTTCGTAATTTTTATTTTCTGAACGTCATTTTTATTTGTCCAACGTCAAAAATTATTTTTTTTTCAGAAATACAGTTTTGTTTTGATTTTAGGCTATATTCGTAATTTTGGTTGAAATTTTACCTTGTTGGCGTGCCCTGCTGCATATGTCCTCGACCCGCGAGTATTCAAACTTACTTACAAATATCAGGGGTGTCTATGTGTCATGACTTTGAGCATATTATATTCCAGTGATGAGATAACCCCCGATACAATCTGGGGGTCTGGGGGCTGTGCCCCCAGAAGTTGAAGAAATTTTTTGCTTTTTAGATGAAATCTTTCTTCAAATCTTTAATTCTTTTCATTTTCAAGAAACAAGAAAATTTTTAAAAATTTATATATATACACTTTCTAGGGGAAAATAAGAATTTTCTGCTAAAGTCGGGCAACATTTCAACCGTTTTTCTGCACAAAAAATCTGGTAAAAACGTTGGAAATATACGAAAACGCGAACGCGAAATTTTTTTAACTTTTACCTTTTCTCTGTTTTGTTTACTTTTTCTTACCTCAAATCGCGACGACGGGGGCGACCCCAGATTCATCTCTAGTAGTTTATAGAATTTATGCAACAAAAGTGCTTCAGCATTACGTGATTGAACCTTATTTAAGTTCTCATTCCACACCAAAAAATTCGAAAAGAAATTTTTCAAAGAAAAATTAAATGAAAATGTTATGAGAAACTTGCATCAAAAATGTAATTGAATGATGTAGCATGAAGTCTCTCAGTCCATTACTTGGTATATTATATATAATATACTAATTGACTATAATATAATAAAATAAATAGAAGCTTAACATAAATTGCATAGGCAATAGAGCGGGGGTTTGGGGGCGGCAGCCCCCAAAATCTGAAAATGTTTTGAAAAATCACTGTTAAAACATAATGGAAACTTAATTAAATTTGAGTGCCACTTCCACATTTTGGCTTGGTCATTCTTTCGTCATTTTTATTTTGGCGGCGTCAAAACTATTGTTCATTTCTGCAAACGACGCTATTTTTGACCAAAAAACCTAGCCCAATAGCCTTTAAATGCGTCCCATTAGATGGCCCAAAACAGCATTTTTAGGCCTATTTTCTATATATAGAGTTGGGATCTTAGAAACTTTTCCAAAATGGCTATTTGGCCGGGCCAACTTTGGGCCGGCCGTCTGAACGGTCCAGGACCTAAATCAAAAATCGGCCACGTTATGACACGCTACCCATCCCAAAGTTTCGTATGCAACAAGCCGCGTCTTTCTAGCGTGTTCCCTGAGCCCTGTAGCCGTGACACAAAATCGCCGGGCCAAAAACGCCGTTTGGCCACCTTTGGCCGGCCGCACAGGTGGCATGCCGGGCCGGGCAGCAAAAAATATAGCGCGGGGCACATGGGACCATATCGGCATTCAGAAAATATAAATCGTTCCGGCTGAAAACGTCCACATCTTTCAAACACCTCTGCACAAAATTGCACTTTTTCAAGCGTGACTCACACGGAAAAAAACAAAAGGACCTAACTTGTCCGGATACGAAAATTTTCAAAGTTGAAAATTTTGACCAAAACTTTTTTGCAACTTGTTGTATATACTCGTTGTGTAGATTCCAAAGATACCAAACTTGCCTAGTTTCGTTCAGTATTGAGTTGGCACGGTGCTCGAACGAGTCTCAAAGGGCCGCGCAGCGCCTATTACACCCATATTATAGGGGGCCGCTCTCGCGCCTAGCCTACCTATATCAGTGATGGAACCGGGTCACTTAGGCTTGACCCGGTGACCCGGTTGAGCCCTGGCCCGGTGACCCGGTTTTCCAAACAATTCCAAAAGCCGCAAAAAACTTTCGATTTTGCCAAAGAACGCTAAATTTTTGGCGTCCATGCTCCATAATCACTTTAAAAAGAATAACTATAACATACATATGTTTACTCTAGGTTTTCTTGAAATGCATTTAATAATATAATAGCTGTAGCATTTTCTAACTTTATGCAGAAATTAGTTGCAAAACCAATAATTTATCCGTTTGCGAAATTTTGCAGGGTCTAATATGAGTACTTGTCTAAAAACACGGAGTATATATATACTTTAAAAATTTGGTTTTCATTATGCGGTGAGTTAAACTAAATTAAATAGTTCATTTACCTTCAACGTTTAGCTTGGTTGCGAAAATAAACTGCAAACCATATTGTACTAGAGTTATGCAATAATCATGGAACTTATAAAGCTAAAACTAAGAAGCTAAACAATAATTTGCCAGAGACTGACAGATTCAAATAACCTCAAGCTGTGAAAATGCTTACGACTAAAATGTAGAAAAAAGCAAATTAATATTGTACATCGAACAAAAATTTAACCTAAAGTTTTAGTTTGGTAAGCCAAAAATTTCTAAAATTTGAGGTAAATTCACAGGGTATTTTCCAGGGATTTTTTCCGAGGGGGGCTTCCGGGGGGGGGGCCGGGCCCGGGAGGGGGGAAGATTTTTTGCAAAAATGAGCCAAAAAATGGTATTTTTTGGCGTATTTTGCATGGTGAAACGCAAAAAGTTCTCAAAAATGCCAGGATTTAAGCTAAAAATATATAGCTATTATTTCGTAAAAATCTCCGGCGAAGCCGGAAAATTTTGGAAAATTTGACCATTTTTGGCAAAAATTTGGGCCTCCAAAAAATCCCTGGGGGGGGAAGCAGCATACGTAGAAAACACACAATTTTACCGTATTTTTAGCCCATTTTATCCCCCCCTTTTGGTCTTCCCGCCCCCACAAGTGGGGGGAACTCCCCACTTTTTTGGCCTAGAGAAAACCCAGGCGGGGGCGGCCGCTCCCAAAATATTTTCGGCAGGGAGCAGCCCTTACAAAAAATCCCCCACGGAGTGCTGAAAGACAGCCAATTTGAACAATTAAAAAGTTTCGGTCTTCAAAAATGATTATCACTGTCACTCTGTTTGCGTTATCAGCGTATCGAGTAATAACCTGTAGAGTAAACCAGTAAACCAGTGAAAACTACAGGTTTCATCTGTATTGAATACCAGTCCAACTTGTAATCCATTCACCAAAGTACATCCAATAAAGACTACCAACGATGTCCTGTAGAAACTACAGGACCTAACTTGTATTTTCTACAAAAGCTTCTGCATTTATCATCTGCAAAAGTGATTCCTGTAGTTTCTACTGGAACATTTCTAAGTGTGTTGGTCATACATTTTCGCTGATTGAATTTTTTTAATTCCTTGGGTCGAAATTAGTCTGCATACGAACTTTCGTACGGTTTGAACCAAAATTGCGTCATCTGTGGTCATATTCGGTTGAAAAAAAACTAAAAAAAATGGTTTTTTCCGGTCCGGTGCTCGAAATCGCAGATAGAAAAACGTTAGTTTTTGGCGCAAAGAATGTTTGAGAGGGAGGCTTCTTTCATTTTACCGGTGTCAAAGCAATCGAATATCCGGTTCATTTCCGGTTCTGAGCTTTGCACTTTGATATTTCCTGGGCTATTATTTCAGTATCTTGTTGGTCCGGAAGTCAAATCATTTCATCACAATGTTATGTGGTCTTATCCCTAAACAAGTCTGAACCTCAATTTTCTTCATATCTGCTGTCAATTGTGAATGACAGCGTTTTAAAATGGTTCAAAAATAAGGTTTTTTCCTCTTTCGACCAAAGGAATTCAAAAATTCAATCAGCGAAACTGTGCGACCAATCCATCTTGCTGTACAGTTTCTGTAACCAAGACATCCGGTTACCGGACACGGACCGGATGTGACCCAATTTTCGGTAAAAGTTGGTCCCAGGTCCAACACTGCAACATACTAGAGGTCGGACTAATTAACATTTTTTCCAAATCTCAAGCGTTTTTATCGATTTAGTATCCGGTAACCGGATATTGAGTTTCTCGGATTCTCCTCCTACTGAGGATTCTGAAAATATATACTTTATATATGCTATCTTCAAATCTTAACTCAGAACAGGGGGTCTCTAAAAGCCGGCCCGGCCTGGGGCCGGGCAATAACCCTCTCAAGCCGGGTCAAGCCGGAAATTCACTAAAACCCGGCCCGGGCAGGAAATCCACTAAAACCCGACCCGAATAACAGTTTTATCTTTTGGGCCGGATTTTCACTAAAACCCGGCCCGAATAACAATGTTATCTTTAGGGCCGGATTTTCACTAAAACCTGGCCCGAATAACAATTTGTTCTTTTGGTCGGACTTACACTAAATCCGGCCCGAATTAATATATAATTTTAGTTTTGGACCGGATTTTCACAAAAACCTGGCCAGAATAATTTTATCTTAATTTATCTTAGTCCTAATTATTAATAAACTAAAAGTGAAAAAGACTTGTAGTGGACTCTAGTGCAATGAAAGAAGAATTTTGTACTGTTAACTATAGTGATGTGAATCGGATCGGCGGATCGGATCGGATCGACCGATCCGGGGTCGGATCGGATCGGATCGACAAATTTTCGGATCGGATCGGCTTGATTTTTCTGGATCACCGATCCGGCAAATGAGGCAAATTTTGAAAATTTGTACCAATGTTTTACAAAACTGCAAAATTTTTTCAAAGAAATTTTCTAAATCTTTCCTGAATTTTTTTCAAATGTTGAATTTTCTGTTGTTAATGTTTTTGTTTTATGTTCTCTCTGAATAAATAAATTTTGTTATATGTATATATGTGGTAGACAGATAGCGAAGTTAGACACTTCTGGAAGTGTCTAGTCATTTTAGACACTTCGCAAAGTGCCTAGACACATTGCGAAAATTTTGTCAGAGTGACGTTTTTCTGCAATGTGTCTAGGCACTTCGCGAAGTGTCTAACCTTCATTAGACACATGCAGAAAATTTCATTTGTCATGAACTATATGACTGCAATCAATTTATTTGTTGACACAACTATGGTTCAACTTTCGGAAATTTGAAATATATATTTAGTTTTTACATATTTTACTGGACACTTATACTTACATTATTTTCGTCTACAGTCTATTGTAGTAAAGTTAAAACAATACAATTTCTAAAATTTTTCAGATTTTCTGCAGACTGAAGCAAATTTTTTTCTCGAGACATGGTTTAGTTTTTAATTATTATGACATCGCTTTTCGATTTAGAGAAATTAACTACATGTAAGGTAAGCGCAACCTGAATTTCGCCTAGTTTTCTCAACTTTTCACTATATTTCTGTGTCTGTAATGATTGAAAATGTTTTTTTTCAAAAATACTGCCGATTTTTCCACTGATTGTGGAGAATTTAATTGCTAATTTAATTAATTTAATCTTATTGTTTTGATTTTGTTACAATACAATAGACTGCAGACGAAATGTAAGTATAAGTGTCCAGTACAATATGTAAAAACTAAATATTTCAAATTTCCGAAAGTTGAACCATAGTTGTGTCAACAAATAAATTGATTGCATGCATGATTCATATAGTTCATGACAAATGAAATTTTCTGCATGTGTCTAATGAAGGTTAGACACTTCGCGAAGTGCCTAGACACATTGCAGAAAAACGTCACTCTGACAAATGTGTCTAGGCACTTTGCGAAGTGTCTGAAATAACTAGACACTTCCAGAAGTGTCTAACTTCGCTATCTGTCTACCACATATATAAAGAAAGAGTCCAATGGAATTGCTCCCAATTGTTGGAGAGTCTGTTCCGCACTTTTAAATTCAGTAGGTACAAATGACTGCTGAGAGTGACTTATTCTGGTATCATTAAAAGTTCTCAACTAATAGGAACGTTGTCTGAAATTGGAAGGGAAATTTACGTGCGATTGCTCAGAAGTGGAAAGTCTACAAAATCCGCCGGACGCGCTGTTGTATTGTACGACACGACGAAAGCTTCGGTCGTTTATTGCGAACTTATGCCTTTAAAGCAAACCCCATACATTTTTTAGAATCGTCCTGTACTGGAGATTTAGAACAACCTGCATTTCGTGATTGAATCAAGGAATATATTTAATTTCTTCAAAATTTTACCACATTCTAAATTTTGCATCCATGATCGAATAGAGCTGTTCCAAGTGCATATTTTTACACTTGCATGTGAATGATACAGCATTATTTAAAAGCTAATTATGAGCTGGAGCCAATACCTGAAAATGTACCAATTTCTCGAGTTCACTAAATTTGAAAACCTAAAAATTCCGACAGTTGGGTGCACCTTGGTCGAAAAGTTTGTAAGTGCAGAAATATGCCGCGGAACCAGATCTATTTGATCAAAAGAAAACTATATAATTCTTTAATTTGCATTAATTTTAGCAAACCTTTTAATATTTTAGATTTTACGTAAATAAAACCGAATTTTTCCTGCATTGGCATGTCGTCTCCATTTCTGAACGATATTAAATCATATACAAGCTTTAAAACTTTGCTTGCTTATAAAAACGACCAAAGTTTGTACGCACATTTTCGGTCTTACACCTTAGTTTCTTCATTGTTATCTTATCTTTCCACAGTTCTTACTTCACACTGTCTTTTGTGTAGGTCTGACAAGATCTCAAACTCCCAAAGCAAACCAAATCGTTAGTTTTCAAAGATGACTACACACCATTCTGCAGTTGCAGTTTCTACTACGGACTTTCAGAAATATTTAGTAAGGTACAGATGCGAAGTTTGATGAAGAATTTTGCAAAAGATCGTGGTCGGATCGGATCGCCTGCCATTTGCCGGATCGGATCGGTAGGTGATTTTGGCTGCCGATCCGATCCGATCCACATCACTAGTTAACTATACATTATAACTTAATAATAATACAATAATACAAGTGTTAACAGAATCCTACAGAAAAATTATCAGAAATTAAACTATTTTTGAATTTTTACACTTACATAATTCCAAGTACGTACACCGCATCCCGTCCGCTCAGCCAAAATGGGTAGGTGGTTAGCGTAAAAGATGTGATGGTACTGAAAATTTTTTCGATTGCATAGTTTGATGTAGAATAAAAAGTGTGATTCTAAATATATCAAATTTTAAAAATTAAGCTAATTTTTTATGGTATCATCTGCCCATTTAGGGTGAGCGTTCACGGTGAGCGGTGAGCACGGTATATACTTGGGATTAGAAAGCGTAAAAGTTCAAAAATAAAACTTAATTTCTGATAATCTTTCTGTAGGATTCTGTTAACAGGTGTAATTCTTAGTAATACTGCGTAAATTATTGCATACTTAACGGTACAAAATTCTTCTTCTTTCATTGCACTGGAATCGCTAAACCTCGGCGATCGGACGAGAAGCAGACTGTCCATTACAAGTCTTCAATAGATTGAGTAAAATTTATATAATTCTTCACTTTTATTTTATTAATTATTAATTAAATTAAGACAAAGATAAGTTAAGATCCAACCCAAAAGATGAAATTGCTATTCGGGCCTGGTTTTAGTGAAAATCCGGCCCAAACGATAAAACTGTTATTCGGACCGGGTTATAATGAAACCTCGGCTCAAAATAAAAATGATTAGTTCGGGACGGGTTTTGGTGAAAATGCCGCCCAAAAGAAAAATTCCTAATTCGGGACGAGTTTTAGTTATTAAACTTAACCTAGCTTATAACGTGACTATCCCCCTACTAGGGTTGTTCCGATAAGAAATTGGAGCCGGGCCGGGCCCAACACAAAATTCTCCGGGCCCGGGCCTAAACCAAGTTAAAACTCATTCATAAATTGTGGGGATGGGCAGTTAAATAAAAACTATTTCGGGTTGGAAGAGTAGGCAAACGACTGCAAATAGTGAAACCTGGCTGAGAAACGTTAACAGTAGCTCCTCCTGGGTTTATTTTAGGCAAAAATAAGTGGGGGGAGAGTGGGGGGACGCCCCCCCCTACTAGAGGGAGGGGGAAAGGTCGAAAAGTGAGGGGAATAAAATGGGCCGAAAATGCTGTATAAAAAACCTTTCCACATACACTGCTATAACTATGCTTAAAAGTGCTCAAAAAATCCAGCCGAAAAATTTTTGACCAAAAATCCTAAAAATTTGGCGATTTCTGGGCACCTTAGGGTGAGTTGGGGCGGGGAAGGCCAAACACGGGGCGGTGCAGCCGAGTGGGGGGGAGAGGTGTTCGAGTGGGGGGCACCCACCCGCCCCCAGTAAAATAAACCCAGGCTCCTCAAAGATCTAATACGACTGCTATTAGACTAATCAGGCTGAAATCCAGCGAATACGAAAGCTTATCAGGGCAACCAGAACAGTAAAATTCAAGTCACAGACAGACAGACATTTTCACTGCTCAGCGTCAGGACTCACGCCTACCCAAGAAGCCGGTTTATGAAACTCCAAACTCCCAACAGCACTCCGACGTATAACCAGTAACCTATTCTCCTAGACTACAGCAAACTGCATCAACATTGAACGCTCAACGATAATAATTTTCCCTAATGCTAACAAAAAAGACACTGCCAGAAACCTGGACCAACAACCAAAAAACAGTACGATTTGTTTATTAACAGCAGAGAACTGCCATGAAATTTATTACAGAATACCAAATCAAGCAGAGGCGAAAAGCAACCAAAACATACTAGTGTTACAACACAATAAATATTCG
>JASAND010024137.1:0-32821 GCA_030248195.1 Trissonchulus latispiculum
TCATTAACTCGGGGCCCCCCGTAACTTCCGGGGGGGGGGGGGTCACACGTTGCACGAATTACACGCTTTCATATAAGCGAGTGTCTGCCTGCTGATTGGTCCACTAGCCTAAGCCTTACTGTAGGTTATGGTTATTTATTAGTTATTTTAATTAATTAATTATACCTTTAATTAGATTAGTACAATCAAAAAAACTACTTCGACAACTTTGTAGCACTTTTTCTGCTCTTTCCAATGATATAAAAATTGTTGCACGCTACATTCCTGCGAATTTTTGTATTGTGCAACAATTTTTATATCATTGGATGGAAAGAGCAGAAAAAATGCTACACAGTTTTCAAATTAGTTTTTTAATTGCGTTAACCTAATTAAAGTTATAATTAATTAATTAAAATAACTAATAAATTACCTACAGTAAGCCTTAGGAAAGCTACTAAGCCTTAGCCTTAGCCTACTTAGGCTAGAGGACCAATCAGCAAGCAGACATACGGCTAAATAAAAAACGTGTAGTTAGTGCAAAGTGGGACCCCCGGAAGTTACGGGGGGGGGGGGTCCCCGAGTTAACGAACCGAGCATACCTAGCATGATTTGTACATGCTAGTGTAAGAGTTTCATATATACTCTTATTTTATTATGTACTCTTTACATAACTACAATACAACTCAACTCATTTCAGAGTGATCTTGAGGCAAAGCCTGCTCGAAGTGTCCCCCAAATCTTAGCAAAATACCGCAACAAATTAGCGTCATTTCGCAAAAATGTCACGGGGAGATCTGTCACAAATCACCATTTCAATTATTTAGAAATTATTGTTGGAATCTCTAGTTCACACATACTGTCCGATCCTGCCGAATGTCAATGAGATTAGCAGATTCTCCGTCTTTGTTAGCTTCTTCTTGTAGCAAAGAATTGATCAAAATTTGTTCATTCGCAGTGCTATTCCACTCTAAAAATGACAACTTCTTCATATTTTAGCTGCTTAGAGGGGATATATATATTTCCTGGAGTAACTCTTGCTTCAATTTGAGTACTGAATAACTGAATAAGTACGGAACCTTGGTACGTTTTCAAGACTATTATCATCAGTCTGATAATCATACAATAGTGGTGAACAAAACCGTCATCAGAAATTTGGCAGAACGATGCACTCTCCTTAGCTTGGCACTGATGTCTAGTCTTATCAACGGCCGATCGGAATTGCCAGTAACCGGTGCAGCGCGAAACCTACAGTACCTGCACCAGATTTTTGACAAATGTTGAGAATTGAAAAATCTAAAAATATTCGTAGTTAATAAATATCGAAATGGTTTTCCTACCAGTAAAATTGCTGGGCTGCTGATGCATGAAACTAGTAAGCAAGCTAAACCCCAAAAGGTCCATTTCCAGAAACAATCACTCGGCTGATTTTTTGCATGTAACACTACCTAATTGTTTCATCACGAAAAGCAAACTGTCTAAATTTAGTTTCAGTCTTTCACTACAGCTGTTTTACATTCAAAAATAGGCTTAAGCTAAAATAAACCTTCTTACAAGGAGCAATTGGACTAAAATAAAGAAATGTATGCAGTATATACATGCGTAATTTGTGAAAAAGCTTGCCTTTGTTTAAATGGTCTTAAATTTATACTACAGACGGCATTTCATGGCTAGATTAAAGATTAACTATATAAATAGGTCAACTTATTAGGTTAACTATAATGAAAAATCTCATGGATATCCTAAGCATTCTGACCAACTTCTGCGAGACAATAAAATAATCCTTTATTTACAAAATTTTACATAAACCGTTAAACCTTAAAACAACTTAAAATTGACATTCATGAAAGTTATACCTAAAATTGTTAATCACATCGATAAATGCATAAATTAAAAAATAAAACAACAAAGAAATATAGCCTGTCACTGCACAGTAAATTAATTAAAATTTCACTTTATTTACACCCTACGATGTTTACAATTCCTCTAATCTAGAACCCGTCATTCTGACCACAGTCATGCCAGCCGAAGTTGAGTCTATGTCAAATTTATAGCCCGGAAATGAGATAACCGCTGGAATGTTTAGGAGGCGTCCCTCTCCACCCGTAATTCGACAACACAGCACTTCCGCCTTTTGTAGAGATTCCGCAGCCGACAGGGTAGGAAAGATCTCATCATAGGCAAGGCTGGCCTGAATTCGCACAGTCAGGTCTGTCAGCCGCTCCAGCAAGCGGATGATCGCAAATTCCGACACTCCGTCGGCACGAATCTGCAACTCCTGCAGCTGGCTGAAGGCCAGCAGCCAGGTGAAATCGATCCAGACCGTATCCAGGACCAGTCGTCGAAGGCTGGGCAGTTCAGCCTCAACGAGGGGTGCGGCATCACGAACGCCCCACAGTTCCAGGGTGCGGAGGTGGGTCAGGTGACTCAGGCAGGAGCCATCCGTCACAGTGAAGGCATAGATGTCCGGATTTTCCTGCCGGCAGCGTAGAATCAGCGTTTCCAGGCAGCCGGGCAGCAGGCGCAGAAACTCATCACAGCCGAGACGGCTGAGGTGACTCAGTTCCAGGTGGCGCAGCTGACAGCCCGCTGAGGCCAGCTGGCACAGCTGTTCCGGGCCCAGTTCCACGTGACTGAGGGCCAGGTGGCCCAGACTGGGCCCCAGGCGTTTCATCAGACTGGGCAGGTAGCTGGGGCTGAAGGCGGGCGGCACGGCCGATCGCTGGTGGCGATGACGGGGCGAGGAGGAACCGTGCTGCCCCGCCGACGGGCAGTTGCTGTACCGCTTCACGTCCGCATAGGGCATGACGTGGGACCAGTGGCGACAGACTCGCTCACAGCGAACCCGATCCTGAACGTCCAGATAGAGGAGAATCTTCAGCAGGACTTCCTGCGGGAGATCGGACAGGTGGGTGGCCTGACCAGCGGAACCGCAGCCGGGGACGGAGGACAGCTGTGGCGGGTGGGATGGTGGCGGGGCAGAATCAATCGCAGAAGGGATGCAGGAGGCACCTAGAAAAAATAACACAAAAAACAGAGGTGTGTGTGATAAATGCTGTGCAGTAAATGAATCCTTTGCTATGCTTATGCTATGCTATCACAAACTTTAAGGATAATAAAGAAATAATGAAAAACGCCTGCCTGCAGTCACTAAGGCAAGCAACGTTTGCCTAAGTGACTGCATAGCATTGACTCTCTCCTTTGAAACAGGAGAGAGTTAATGCCATCATAATCCTTGATTTAGTTCAACTTAATGACAGCAAGAAATGAAGATTGAGTAAGGAGGGGGTGGAATATCTAGATTTATCAAGGAAAAAATTTTAATAGTAAATAATGTTCAAACAAACAAGCACGCAGCTAAAATATATACAAGCAAAGCCGTAATATTCGCTTAAAAGAAAGTATATACAGTTAAAGAAACAGAACTGACCTTTATTCTTATCATGATTGCTACATTCAGCATCGGCCATGGCAGATGACAATTTCTTTTTCCTAAAAACGTAAACAGCAAAATCGGTAAGGAAAATCAAGCAACTACAATAACAAACAAACCTTAAAAAGACCGCAATTTAGCCAAATAAAATTGAACACGTTTTAAAATGCTGGATACAATCCAATCAAGTAAAATATTTATCACATTTGGTATGACATAAAACGGGAAACGAAGATGGAATTTTGGTACCATCTTTTAAAACATCTTATAGTATATTCAGTGGATATGACTGAGCACTTCAGGTGCCGCACCTGGGGGAGGGGGAATAGTGGTATAGTCAGCCAGGCTACCTAGAGTTGAGCCCGGACCATGAAGCGGCCTTCTCTCGGGTCCGGTCTCTGAACCAGCAGAACCAGACGCAAACATTGCTGACAGCTTTTTCCCCATTTTCTCATGTGAGATTAATATTCAACCAGAAAATTCTAGCTTTGCTGAATACCTTACCTAAGTTCCGTCAGTGGGAAAATTCAGAGGTTGTCGTAATAGTGAAGCTTTCTTTCGACCAGGATTATAACTTGGAGTAAACTTATTAGCCATTCTCAATGAATTAATAATAGCATTTAACTAAAAATAAAAAACCAACTCTTACTTAAAATATCGGAATGGCCTGAAAACCCTTTTGCCTCGACAGCTTCCACAAAACATTTGCAAAAGTAATGTTACAAGATTGGAGACACCAAAAACATTAATAGTGGTGAAAATACGTTAGGTGTGCATTTATTATAGGCTTATGTTTACAAAATCTTATCAAATCTCTCTATTTTTGCGTCAAGCGTCTTACAATTTAACATTCCAGTATCAGCAAAAAAAGCGTAGTGTTGTAATGATAACACCACAAGGCTGCGATAACATAATTGTATAAACTGTTACGTCACTTCAAATTTGTACGTTACGTACCTACAAAACAAGCACGCATGACTAGTTGTAAGCAGTAACGCACGTCAAAGGGGAAGTTTAAGCTTGTCGATATACGGTGGAACAATAGAAACGACCATATATACTAGCTGAGCAATCAGTAGGCAATTTTTCAGTTCATTCATTCACAGGGGTAGTGCGAACAATTGCGTCAAATTCTACTCGACTCAAACAATAAAACACATTTTTATTCATTCATTCCAGTATTGAGCTCCATTCATAAAAGCTGTCTTTAGTCGCCTACGCGTACGCCCGTGCGTATATTCCCCAGCTGTTGCTATTTAGCATCTTAAGTTACATATTTCCAGTCATACAAGTGACGTCAACAGACACACGGGCGAATTATTTAGCATAAACTAACTACTAGTACAAAACCTTTTTGATACGTCGAGAGTTACCAATAATATGCTTCAGGAAGGCTTTCCAGCTTGGCCAGTGGCCGACCAAGGCCCCCACACTACAGCAAGGGACTAAGCACATATCGGTTTGCGGTGGGCTTTAGCCAACTGGTCGATAAAAGGTACCACAAACGGTGGGAAAATTAACAGGAGTCTGTGTAGAAGGGGCGGCCCCCCCTTCCACGGATGCAGTCATCACTGTGACTTGAGGTGAGACTCCTGGCTCTACGGCTGAGAATCCGAGGATGAACACCGGCCGGCCAGGCTGATAATTTAGACCAGGTCCGGCAAATTTTCATCGGAACATCCCTAGCGGCAGTTTTGATTTTTGATTCGAATCGAATCAAAACACTTTTGATGCGACTTTTGATTTTTGATGCATCGAATCGAATCGAATCTGCAGTGCAGAAAATCGAACTGCATCAAATCTCTGCTACTCTTTTCATGTCAAAATCGAACTGCATCAAATCAAAAATATTTAGGTTGAATCGTTATTTTTGATTTTTGATTCATTTTGATTCACATTTTGATTCAGGGGAAATAGGCAGCAGATTAAGAGAAGCTTGATGAAAATGTGTGAGCGTGTATTTGTTTATGTTTAGTGCCTGCATCATTTCTGTGTGGTTCTAAATATATATCTACAGCAATGAAAATGCCAAAATTCTGAAATCTTTATTTGCTATCAATTGTGCACTGCTTCTTGATTTGGGATTGGGCTTTGGGCTTTAGGTTTTTTAAGTGCTGTGCCAGTGTTGTCAGTAAATTGTAAAATTTGTTGATTTTTAAGCTGAGCAGTTACTTTTTTGATGTTGGCTGGCACAGCATTAATAGGCACTCGTCAGAGGCCCCTTTCCCTTATGCTGCCTCTCCGTGGACCGCAAGCGGATAGGAGACGGAGAGACGAAAAGTTGTTTTAGTTTGAATTTTCATTTATGCCTTTAAAATTTTTCACACATTTTTCGTCACATCATATTTGCGTGATCTTTGGAAGGCTTAAAATTTTTGATCTTAAAAAGCTATTCGAAGTTTTAAAAAGTCTTAATTAAAAGTCTAACTCAACCAAATGAAAGTCCTTTTCCATGCTTTTATGAAGATGGCGAGCCCGCGAGCCATGTCGGCGATCTTTGTCCATGTTCTAGATTCTTTTGACATTAGCGTTTAAGTTCTAACTTTTTCCTGCTGCGCCTCAGCGCAGCAGGTCTCTTATGTTTGCTCAGCCAGGACTCGAGCACACATTTTGTTTGCTAAACATGCATTTTACCATAAATACATGTCTGCAT
This sequence comes from Trissonchulus latispiculum, assembly GCA_030248195.1. Lineage (NCBI taxonomy): Eukaryota > Metazoa > Nematoda > Enoplea > Enoplida > Ironidae > Trissonchulus > Trissonchulus latispiculum. The sequence continues at coordinate 6,063 of JASAND010024137.1, forward strand.
TGGTTTAAGATACGCGGTGCATGATTTCTGTGTGGATCTTTCTTTTGAAATTCTTCTGCTTCCTGATTACGCATATGTACAAATTGCGTGAAGAATTTGAAACCGGAAATTTTATTCCAGAACTAACTAAGTCTTTCAACTGAGCGTAATGAAAACTTGCAGTCTTGCTGAAACTGTAAATTAAGGCTGTACAGTGAAAACTAATTCATCTGCCATCAGAAGACAAAGATAATTGCACAAAGTTTTGCACAATATATTGCTTTACCTAAGCAAACAGTCACTTTATGAAAAATAGTTTACTGCGCAGCAGGTTTATAATTTAAAAAATATTCATCCAGCGGAAACTCAAACTTTTGCAAGAGATATTGCTTGTTAATTTACAAGGTTTTACATGTCTATGTAGTGTAGCCCTCTACATTGAGGTGAATTTTCTCAAATTCCCTAAGAGATGTCAGTTTAAGTTTAAAAACGTATTCAAATGTGCCGTCTGGATTGGAGCACAAAATATCTACATAAAGCGAGGTTCAGAAAAATGACCAAGCAATGGACTGGACTCCCCTTAAGGTGGTGGTTTCCTTTTGTGTAAATTTGACCCTATAGGCTACAATTCTTTATATATGAAAGTAGAAGAAGCTTTCCAAATGTGCTATTTTGGTGCTCCTTAACATTCTGGGACCAGTCCATCATTTTTAGGTGAAAAGATAAGAACTTTTCGGTTTTTGGCATTATACTCTCAGTAAATAATCAATACATCAGAGTGGTTGTTATGGTTGGAAGGAGGGTACAGAAGCGAACATTTTTGCTTTCACGAGCTTTGAGCTGTCTCTAGCGGTTAAGCCAGCATAAGCCGAAAACGATTTTTGGGGTTAACGGCCATTTTCGAGGAAACAGGTTTTTTAAAATTACTGCCAATTTCTACGGACAATTTTCGTTTGTTTATACATAATCGATTGGCTGTCTAATTACCCATTTTATCAATGCCTATTAGCTGGGGTTCGTTGCTTTAAGCTAGAGATTTGGACGAAGAACCATTTTTTCAAAACTGTGATTATTTTGTTTTGAACACCGATTTCTCAAAAACTACCGATGAATTTGCGTGATTTTGGGCTGGATGAAAATTCGTTTTTTTTGTCTCTGAGCTAAAACATCACCAGTTGCGAGAAAACATAATGCAAAGTTAAAACGATATATAAAGCTCTTTCTAACTCCCAAAATTGCGAAAGTTATAGCGTTTCAAAAAACCACCACAAAAGCACTGCACAAAAGGATACTACCACCTTAAGTTAGTTCCTAGTACAATAGTGCCCGTAATATTGTGATCTGTTGCAGAAATAAAAAAATCAAAAATCGTTATTTTGGAAATCTGAATCGAATCGCAGTTTGTTCAGAATGGGGAAAATCGAACTGCATCGAATCGTTTCAAATTTTAGGGGAAGTAAATAGAACTGAATCGAATCGTATATATTTGAGAAATAGAAAAACTGAACTGAATCGAATCGAAAATGAAATAGCTGAATCAATACAACCCTGCGGCACCCATATCTTGTGGAAAGACGGAGACATGTCCAGGGGTAAATCTTCATCTTTACCAGGCCGGCCACCCTCGCCTTCTCGTTAGAATCTACCTAGACTTCTCTACTTTGCCGGACCATCCGGCTTAACCGATCTAGCCCACTTGAAAATCCCGATATTTGATAAAAATTTATAGCTAAGAAATTAAAAAGCATATTGTTAACGGAATTGAAAACTGAATTTCAACTGTCTATAGGAAAGGATCGTGATCGGACAAACCGGACAAACAACGCGGTGTGAACAGGCCAGTACGGCCGCCTACGTTTTGAAAACCTAAGCCAAATGGCTGCCAAGCCGGACACTGGTTTTCCAGGACTGTAACAAAGACTAGACCTAGGTAGAAAAAATAGCCGACGTGAAGGCTGCGCTGTACCTACTGCTCACTCCAGAAAAAATGGCGTGGCGTGATCTGACCATTATTATTAGTGGACCCCGAAAGACATACCACTGACTGAGCCTTAGATTCTTTTCTTTACTCCGACGATTCAATCACTGATGAGAGAAAACCAGGAAATTTGCTCGGGCTTAGCCATAAAGTCAACCATATCAGCTTTTATTATCAGCAATAAGACTGACAAGTAAAACACCCATATCAAGCAACAGTATATAGTAACAATCATAATGAATAATAAGTTTTAAGTTAATGAATAAACTAAGCAACAACAAAACCAAATTTTAGAATATACTATTATTAATCAAACCCCCAGCCACCTAGTGATAACTTTCATTATTTATGCTTAAATCTTAGTCCAATTTAGTCAATTTTTATGTATAGAAATTAGAGAAGGATCAAAGGTGTTCCCGAAAATATAAAAAAACAATTCAAGAAACAAATCAGTAAAATTTAACTTTTGAAAAACAGATTTTTCAGGAAAAAACTGATGGTTTTCTTTTTTAGAGAAAGTTAGTCACTATAGCAGCCGGGGCCTTAGACTTGAATAGTGTCATCTAAAGGCGGAGCGGCCGTTGTATCCAATGTAGTAGTCTTGACCAGCTTCATCAAGGTACGATTGTAGACTTCTGATAAGGCTTCCCGCATACCAGCCTCCAAACCATTAGCATAGTCCTGCAACAAAACAAGAAAGAATGTATGTGGTAACGCTAATAGTCCTCTATAAATGTTCCTGCAGTGACTTTGGGGCCGAATTCAAACCTAAAGTGGTTCAACAAGTGAGTTAATCAAAGGCTGTGGGTTCAATGTTCAGTGGCACAACTTTGTCAATTCGCTCTTTCTGTCATTTTAAAGTCAGAGTAAATATTCACAAGATAAACAGACAGAGCACTATAAGCTATAACCACCATTTGGCGACGAGACAGAAGAGACAAGCTTAGCAAGAGTTTACTCAATAGTTGCACATGATTATTGGATCAAACATTGGCCAAAATGTTAATCTTAACTACATAGTCAAGGAAGAAAGGACAGATAGAAATGGGTGTCTGCAATTAGAATAGTGATAATTTAGTTTTAACAGTGTATCTTTAAGAAAAGAGAGTTTAGACATGTTGCTGAGGAGCATTAGTCTATTGCCTGCATATGGTGTTTTTGGGTGCTACTCGAGAAAACTGGGGTTTCTAGAGGTAACAAAGATGAAAGCATCCATTATGATGTGCTACAGACACAGTCATACAAGTTAGGTGCATTCATTCGCTGACCACTCTGCCAGACTGATACTAGTATTCGGTGGGCGTCGTCAGTGGCGTACCGACATACTAGTTGCAGCTTTAGGTTTTTAGAACCCCCGTATTAAAAATCAATTGAAATGCGTTTCTGCCCTGTGGTCCCATTCACACGTGCTACTTAGTATATATGCATGCAAACACAAAAAAAAAGAAAAAATGTGATACCATGTATTAGACGGGCCGAAGCCATATTAGACTGTAGGGTGTTATCCCTGGTATTAGACGTGGGCGAAGCCCAAATTAGACTGTAGCATTCGTATAGGTATTTGCGGTATTTAATTCTGAGATCAGACTGTAGGAAGTGATCCCATGTATTAGACGGGCCGAAGCCATATTAGACTGTAAGGTGTTAAACGCTGGTATTAGACGTGGTTGGGCAAAGCCCACATTAGACTGTAGGAATTAGGATAGATATAGTTACTGATTTTTGATGATATCGACGTAGTCATTTGAATTCATGTTAAATCGTTTATTAATTATTTTGTTATTATTTTTTATGTTTGAAATACAAGATTTAATTAATTTATTTGAGTATCCTCTTTCTTTCAAGCTAAGTACTAGGTCGCTAGTATGTTTCTTAAAAAAGGTTTTGTTGCTACATATGTCGGCTATCCTAGTTATTTGACTTTTTATCATATTGGTAAATACAGATTTAGAGATATTTGTATGCGGAACTGGAAATTTAATTGTTTTAAATTGAAAGTCTAATCGCTTGTCATAAAGCTGAGTTTCAAAAGTACCGTTATCTTTATCTACTTGTATACTTAGGTCAAGAACGTTTGCGGCATATTCATTAGCATTTACTTTATTAAGTTCTAATTCCTGGGGGTACATTTTGTGTTTGTGTGTATCGAGTTGGTTGCCGTCGTTCACTGTAGTTATGTCATCAATATATCTGAAAATGTATATAAAAAACTTGTTAATAGCAGGGTTCTCGTTGTTTACTATGTAACTGCTCAATGTTTTACTGCTAATTCAGACACGCCAGATACTAATATTACTTCGGGTAGGATTTCGACCGTAATACTCAGGTTCCTCTGCGGAGGGGCTGGCCTAACCAGTACATATATACAAATTTATTTCTAAATGCATTTATAAGAATTCAATTTCATAGTATAGCAAGCTTAACAAAAAAAAACACCCGAAATTTTAACAAAAAAAATCACCCCACCCTGACTCACAGGAAAGTCGTAGAGACCCAAATTTTTGCATGGTGATAGCCACACATCTCGACATTATAGCCTGTGAGTTTGAGCCCCTAGGCCCTCTCCATGTGTTCAGGGCAGACCTTTAAGTGAGGGTACCCAAAAGTGACCTCAAAAACGTTCATGACCGAAGTTCGAATTTCGGCTGCTATTTACTAAGGGAAAACCCTAGGCAACCCATATTGTGCATGTGACATGTCCTGACTGTGGGCTATCGATACATATATAGAAGTTCCCAGTCGGACCTCTGAGCCGTCCTGGGATGGGTGATTTTTTTTTGTTAAAATTTTAACAAATAAAAAATCATTTTTATGTTTCGTTACTGAAGTCAGCAGCAGCTAGAGCAAAACTAACGTCAAATTCGAGCTCAGCGACCTCGAAAACCCTTATATACGTTGTTGTTGAGGTTGCCTGACACTTCTGGGAGTCCAACCTGGTAACCAGCCGGGCCTGGACCGTCCGACGGTAAACGTGATCCCAGAAGTCAGTATTAGCCCATAGTTACCTAAAAACTAATGCCAGATTTGAATTCAACGCCCTGGAAAACCCCCTAGGACATGTTTATAGCCACTTCGGACTGTCCAGTTGGTGCCTGGAGGGTCCGGACGGGTCCGGCAGGGGTCACGTGACCGTGGGTCATACCCCACCAACATACGAAGTTCTGAGTTTCTCTGCCAAAATGATTGGAAATAGGATATAATCACTCACAAACACGAAAAAACAACGTTTTAGCCTTTAAAACGGCACTTTAAAGCCACCAGACTTCATACTGGACGCTGTCGGGGGCCGTCAGTGACCACTAAGACTTTGGCGGGGTCAGTTGCCTTAGTTGGAGCACTAGGTTAGCGGTTTGGGGTTCTAAATACGTTATTTAGTGCGCTCTATCCAAAACTGATGAGAAAAAGTTGCTAGCTGCTCTCTGGGATCCGATCCGCCACTGATTGTTTTTTGTTAACGGGTGATTTTTTGTTAAACCTTTAACCAAAAAAATCACACATTTTCGTCTACTGCTACTTACTGGTAGGTCGTAGAGCAACGAAACTGGGGTGGTTTTAAAGCTTAGCCCAAGACCTATCCATGGGTCCTCAAAGTAATCGATTTGGCTTAGTTTTGCGAAAGTTCCAGCCAAAAAACCGAATTTTGATTTTTTTTTTGTTAAGCTTGCTATACTGGATCTCTCTGATGATGAGTATATTGGTCCTAATCCCGCCCTGGCCTATAATAAGTATAGGCCTATTTCTCAATTTTATGCTATCATGATTGGTCAGGGCCTGAGGGATTAGGGCCGAAAGACTTTGACCAATTATGTAAGTTGTTCTTGATCACAGAAAATCCCATTTTACCGATTTCTCATTATGTAATAATGTCTATATATGTGGTTTTGCTATTTCTGTAGAATACATATGTATTGGTATAAATAATGAATGTACGTAATCTTAGTTATTTTACAGTTATGATTTTGTTTAGTCGTGAAAAATGTAGAATTTGTACTGTACTTATATGTACAAAGTTTGTTGATATATACCGTTTAAATTTAGTGTGGTTGTATCTCTGGATCTTGTGTTTGTTAACATTCATACCTGGCTGTATTTTCAAAGTTTTTAAGTGTTGTACTTTATTTTGTAAATACCTAGGTTGTTGCATTATATGAATTACTTGCAGGATTAAACCGTCCCTTTCTTTTATGTCAATGTGCGTCTGTTGCGAGATTTAGAACACACACAGTGCAAATTTCTTTGAAGTGATGGGTCCAATTGGGGGGGGGGTCAGCCGTTAGCGAACGGAGCATAGTTTTGTGCTAACAGAGACTAGGCTTGTCATACTCTTACCATACTTATCATACTAGTGTCATACTCTTATCATTATGTACTCTTGCTTACATCAAGTTTCTACAATGTTGACCGAGAAAGTTAAAAAGAGTTAAAGTTTGAAGTGAATGACAGTCGGAATGAGCTTGAACAAATCGTTCAAACGCCGTTTCTCGCTCGTTGCTTGTCTTGCCTTTGTAATTTATGCAATAATAAATACATCAATTACAGTATTTAAATTGATGTATTTGTCGTGCCGTAGTCTTTTGTCGTCCTATGTGTACGCGACTTCAAAGCCCTCAGCGAGGCATACTAGCGTAGATATTAAATTGTAGGAATTTGAACTGCAATATCTTTCAACTGGATTGACCGTCGACTCCAAAAATTTGTCCTTGAGTATAACCAAAAATGAGCGAAATCGGTGCGTATAAAAAATTTGGTGCCTAGCGATCCCCCCTTTAATGCTGGTTAAACCGTTCGAAATAGCTTAGTAGTTTTTCAGTACAGGATAAAAAATGTAACAAAAATCTTTTAGTTACCGAAAATCGGGAATGCCGCAAGCAGTGCTAATTCCAGCTCCGGTATGAACCACGACATGATCAGCATCACGAATCCATTGAGCTAACTGTGTTATCTTTGTGGATAGTAGTTCTGACGGCTCACACAGCTGAAAAAAATTACAAAATCACGATGATACCTAAGCAGTAACTGGATTTCTTACGTATTAGTACAGAAAACAGCAAGTGTTTCAGCTCAGCTACGTGTTTCTGAAACAGACATGACCCGTAGAATCTGTTCACATTGACCAGCAGAGTTTTTATTCTGGTTTCATCAATCGCTTAATAGATTCATCATCAAAAATAAAAAATAAATCATTAGATCTCAGGCCTCAAAATGTCAATTTTACCTCCGGCATGCCACACTTTCCCTTATTTTCATAAGGAGACAATCCTGCCGAATAGTTAACAGACATTGCCGATTTCTGTGACAGCTAGCTACATGGAACCTAAAATATGAGCAAACGTTAAAAACAGGATATAATGTAAGTATATACAATAAACCTTTCCGTGAGTCAAGTTAAGGTGCTGGTGTCCTTTTGTGCAGTGCTTTTGTGGTGATTTTTTTGAAACGCTATAACTTTCGCAATTTTAGGAGTTGGAAAGAGCTTTATACATCGTTTTAAAGCTTATTATCTGTAGATTCACATGAGCTTACGAAACTAGCAAAATTAGCAAAAACGTGGCAGAAATTTTCAGGCTTGCTGACATCTAACAGGATGAATATAGACCAAACATTTTTGAACATAGATTTCTCAAAACTGAAAAATCGGCCAAAATTTTTTCTTGTGCTATCATACAGAGGACATATGGGCCGAGGGACGTTTTTTTGGATTTGGCTCAAGAAGCCTCAATACTCCAGAAAATCCGGCAAATGTGCGGCCGGCGACACGAAATTTCGCAACTTTGTATTCAGTTTTCTCGCAACTGGAGCTGTTTTAGCTCAAGCCAAGAAAAACGTCCCTCCGCAGAAGTACGAATTTCAATTCTGCCAAAAATCTCCGGAATCCGTCAAGCAGTTTTTGAGAAATTGATGTTCGAAACAAAATAATCGCAGTTTCGCCAAAATGGTTTTTCGGCCAAATCTCTAGCCTAAAGCAATAAAGTTCGCTAATAGGCATTCATAAAATGTGCATTTAGACGCTGTATCGATTGAGTATAAATAAGCCAACTTTGTCCTTAACGTGTGGCAGTAATTTTGAAAAACTGATTTCCTCGAAAATGGCCATTTTTTGACCCAAAAAACAGTTTTTGCTTATACTGACTTAACCACTGGAGATTGCTCAAGGTTGTAAAAGCAAAAATGTTCATTTTCGTGTCCTCTTTCCAGCCATAACAACCAATCCCGTGTCTTCTCTAGTTACTGGGAGCCTAAGGCCAAAAACCTAAACTTTCTTATCTTTTGGCCTGAAAATACCAGACTGGTCCCAGAATGTTAAAGAGCACGGAAATAGCTTATTTCGTAAGTTTTAGCCATTTAAGTAAAGGATTAAAGCCGTATGAGTCAAAAATACCCGAAAGGAAACCAGTACCTTAAAGTTACTATGCAGACATTTTCAATGGATGGAGGGGATCTCTATGGGTAGAGTTTGTAGTTATAGATAAAAGTTCAACATAGAATCGATGAGCCACATACTAATTTCGAGATCCAGTCCAAACATAGTTATGTGTAGTTTTGCTTGAGAGAGGAAAATATAAACACAATACGAACATGGAACACTACTAACTGCTTGAAATGGTACAACCGTTAAGACGTTAAGTCAAAAGTCCACAAAATGCTAGAAGTTCCTCAATTTTCCAAAATAACCATTATCAACAGTTCAATAACGGTACTCCCGCTTCACACCACTAGAACCCATACTCATTTTTCGGGCTTTCTGGCTTTGAATGGAATTGATATCAAAACAGAAACTTTCTAAGTTCACTCTAAAGCTTACAAGAAATGCTTTATCAGTCTATCCTCCCTCCCAACTAGTGGAGGGAACCTTACCCCTTCCAACTCGTGTCTTTAGCAAAACAACATCCAAAAAAGTTTGCTAAATTCTGTTAAATCAAATTGAATTCTAGGATGACTGCATGTCTACTAACAGATAGATACAACAATACGTGTATGTACCACCACAACAAGCTGGGCTTTTTCTAGGCGAATAAAGAGGGGGTGGGGAAGTGGGGGGGGGGACGCGCGCTACATATACTACTATAAACTATGCTTAAGAGTGCTCAAAAATCTAGTTTGAGTACCAAAATAGACGATTTATAACCAATAAATTCCGGCGAAGCCGGAAAATTTTTGAAAATTTTGACCTAAAATTCTTAAAATTTGGATTTTTCTGGGGACATTATAGTGAGTGGGGAAGCCAAAAAAGTGGGGGTGGGGCCGCGTGCGGAGGGGGGGGGGGTCGAGTGGGGGGACCAGAAAAGTGGGGGGCCCCACTAAGAAAAGCCCGGAATCGAACAAAGTCAAATCCAACTTCAAATTTAGAATTTTATCCACTACACATCGCCTCTTTATACGTTATTGTAGGTTGTACAATTAGTTTATGTCAGGTCTCCGTCTGAACTTTCGGCGTAGTATACAATGCATGCTTCCATCACAGTTTTCTACGTAGTCTTCGGACCCAATGAGAACGTGGGCCTTGCCGTTGAGTCAGCTCTCTGGTCTTTCTACTTGCTTCTTTCTTCTGCAAACCTTAATGTGCTCTCGAACACCGCAAAAAAACGGCATGCCAATGATTGAAATCCACAATTTTCTAGGTGATGAATGTTGTTTCCGTTTCGTCAAAAACAATTCCAAGTCAGTGACCAGTTTCGTTTCCACCATCGCAACAATACCTTTGGTGGTTCTATATTACTAATGCGGACGAGCTTTTCTCAACCGTTTAAAAATGACCTTGGCATAATGCGCAGTTCTAACAGCAAAATACTTTCCGCCAAGAGAAAACACGAACACAAGGACATTACAAGACTTCTTGGTTTCGACATTAGCTACCGCTACCCTGCGCCTAATATGTAATGTTGCCAGTTCTTAACTACACATAAAAATTCAGTCGATAAATTTCCCCCCGAATTTACAAAACAATCAATTGAAAACAAGTGAAAATCCAGCAAGGTATCACTAAATCCAAGAATTTGAGCAGTTAATTCAAAGATTGCAAATTAAGATTGCAAATTGCCGACAAACAAAGCTTTGTCTAATGTCTACTAACTTGACAATGGCTTGGAATTTCGTTCACAGAGGGTGCGCGCTGAAAATAATAGCCGGAAAACCCGAAATTACATCTTTCTGCAGGTCTCACACAATTAAATTAAATCTTCAATTAAAAAAGTTGCATTGCTAACAATTAAAACAAAAAGATCAATAATGATTTAGTTAGGCGGACAACATTTGAATTTAAATTGTCATTAAGTCAGCTCATAATAATGTAATTGCCGCTGCAACCCCCTAAAGATACACAAAAGCTAGCTCAGAAAACGTTAAACTTGAGCATAAGCGAAACAGGCAAAAAGTCCGGGTAAATTCAACATAACTGTAGTGAGGTAAATAACTACACCTCCCCCTACTCGACGGTGAGTTACAGTCATTATTTGACACTCCTAGCTCAATGCTGGTGAATCCGGTAACCTGCATTATTGGCTCACTTGGGCATAGACCACGACAAAGACAGATTTTGCCAAAATACCTTGCCGACCTTATCCCTGCCTACTCTCTCGGTCCACAAGTTCTCGCGTGATCTTCTTTCTTGCACATGACAAGGCGTGATCGCTATCCAACGTTTAAAAAAAGTAGAAATTGGGACAATGGTGGCTAGTCTCGTGCCACACCAGAAAAGGGGCGAAAAGGAAACAAGACCCGTAATATTGTCAAGAAGCAGTCAGGTCAGGGTAAAACCGAAATTATAACTTCATATGGCTAAAAGTTTAACCCAGGACTGCACTAAAAAAGTTTAAGAATAGCTGAGGAATAGTAGGACACTATTCCCACTTTCCCTTTCAAAAATTCTACTTAGTCCTAGTCCTCCGCCATTCCAGTTATTCCTAAACTTGTTTGGCGCAGTCCAAGGTAAGAGTTGATAAAATTTTTAAACATGTCCTAAGGATTACCAGAACAGCTCATTCAACAGAAATTCTTTATTCATTCTACTCTTAGTCGATTAGCAAACTAATCTAAGGAACATTTAAGTTGTACCGTACCTAAGCCGTAGTATGTAAAGTTCTTGCTCAAACGGTCATCAAACCCGTGCACGCGTTGGTCTAGTAAATCCTAAGCCAAAGTATGTTAGTTTATATACTTGATATACGTGTGTTAACGAACTGCTGTAAACTTTCGTTCCCCTCTGAACCTACTACAATACCAATATTCTGGGCTTATTCTACTGAAGGGGCGGCTGGGGACCCCATAAACCCCGTTCCCCCAAGAAAAGCGGGTGCCCCTTTTGGTTCCAACTTTTGCCCTGGAAAACATCGCTCAGAAAACCAAATTTTCAAAATTTTTCCGGCGTCGCCAGACAGTTTTAGTCGATTTTTGCCTATTCAAGCACTAATGGCGCCTATGGCGATTACTATAAAAATAGCGCGACTTTTAGCATGTTTTTGGAAACAATTATGAAAAATTCCCCCCAATGACTCTCCCTCCGAGGGCCCCCCAAAGAGTCCTCCCCAAGAAAAATTCCCAAGACCAATCCCAAAATATGTAGAATTATCCCCTATATAATGAAACTTAGTATCTTATCCCCTATAGTATTTTAGTACTTAAATTTAAAGCTATCGCGAATTCAACCTGTCAATAACTGTGTTTGCAAAATGCACTAAGCATTTTGCCCAAAACGTTTCAGGTTCAAATGAAAGAAATAACCACAGACAAGAAAATCCTAAGTTACATAAAGACTATTTTTCAACTATTATTTCATTATGCAAAGCCACATCAAAACCGGTGCCTCAATACTTAACAGAAATGTAGGAAAATACATCCCAAGTCTTACCTCCACAGAATTCTTCAGGTATTCTTATAGTGAGTCAAACGTCAGGGAACAGCATCAGAATAAAAGCGAAAGGCAGCTTAAAATTCAGTTCTAGCAAATCAAAAATCATAATAAATTATAATACACATCAACAACTACAGTAGGGCACGCTAAAGATTTCTAGCAGTGTTTGCAGACACTCCAGACATTTCTCCTTCCAAGTATTCAGGTCTCAGAATCAGTAGCTAAAACCGTCAGGTAAACAGGCGAGAGCGGTTACGAAAAATTTTTAGATTTCATATCAAAACTGAAAAGCTAGGTTAGGCACCAACTGATTTTTAAAGCAAAATCCTTACATTTCGAAAAACACGAAGTTGTTGGTATAAGAAAAGTACTACATTCGCGAAATTTTATGAAGGTGGAAGGCTTTTGCTCTTGCTGAACTGTAGGTACTGCTCGAGTTTTTAGCTAGATGGAATTAACCTGAAGCCATCGTATGTCTCTAATCATCACGTTGATTGAAATCATTCCAACTGTTTCTGAATCCAATTCTGATTTATATGTTCTTCGTGGCGTCGATTCAGGTCTTTGGTTATAGGTCATTGGCCTTTTGTGACACCCATATCAAGAAAAGACCAATCGGATCAAGTAAACAATTCCCCCCTCCAAGCTTACACTGAACTAACGAAAAGCTGAACCGAAAAACGGACTTATGATTCGTGTTGTGCGACCCTGGAAACCCCTATATACAACTTTTCAGCAAAATCGGGGACAAAAAAATTTTTTAGTTCCCCTTGGTCCCCCCCTTAAAAACTTAAAAATTTAAAATTTTTAAACTTTTAAAATTTATTACTAATCAAGCAAATATATGTTGCAATGCACTCATGCAAAATCTGAGCTAAATTGGTCAAGTTTTGAGAAAGTTAGTAGTACCGAGTAAACTATCTCCACCCCCAACTGAGGCTGGGGATGGAGATTGTTTACTTAATCCGACCAATCACCTAACAGACAGTTCTGAATTAGAAAGAAGGTCGTCTTTCTTCTAAATATGCCCCACGGTGGTGGGGCCGTCACGCGCTACCATCGTAAGGGACGACTATAGCAAAGGTTGTTAATAATAAAATCAAAAATAGAATTTTTGCTGCCATTTTCGCAAATGAAGTCCGATCGAAATAATTTTGGTATGCACCAACTAATTATGACCCCCTTTATACCTGGGTTTATTTTACTGGGGGGGCGGGGGGGCGTCCCCCCCACTTTTTGGGTTCCCCCCCCACTCGAGCACCTCCCCCCCACACGTTTCCCCCCCCCCCACTTTTTTAGGCTTCCCCCCCACTCACTATAGGGTGCCCAGAAAATGCCAAATTTTAAGGATTTTTGGTCAAAATTTTCAAAAATTTTCCGGCTTCGCCGAAAATTTTTGATGCAAAATCGCCTTTTTCGGTGCTAAAACTTGATTTTTGAGCACTTTTAAGCATAGTTATAGCAGTGTATGTGGAAAACAGGCTATTTATACAGCATTTTTAGCATTTCTGGCTCATTTTATTTCCCCCCACCCACTTTTCGACCTCCCCCACCCACTCCCCCCCCCCACTTAGCCTAAAATAAACCCAATATACATGGTGAAAATTTCATGCCAATAATATAACCATAACCCATCTGTAAAATCACGGGTTCGCAAAAAAGTCACCCACGGATCTAATCTCAGGATACAACCAGTCTTTTCGTGCATAAATGGAGCATAGTCCACAGAATTATTATGTAAATTATTTGGACCCCGAACTTTCTTTCGGCTTACCGTCTATTTTTGGTTCTGGGTCCCTGGATCCAATGTGGCTATCCTGTTGCATTCTCTTTACCCTGTTAACTGATTCGAGGAAGCCAGAAATACACTTATTTGGTGTTCTATTGTTCTAGTCGGCACAGCACAAACAATTTGGTGTAGCAATTTCGTATCTGGACTGGTCACGTGACTGGTCAAAAATTTTATTTCAACGCCCAAGTAGCCTAAAAACTTGCCTATATAGGTTTTTTAAGAGTAGAATTCAAATTCGGCATTAGTTTTTATGTAACCATAGCCCACACATATCTGATCCTAACCACCTCCTGGGACCGGAGGGTCGGAGACATGACTAACAGCAGGCCAGTCGAACAGACAGGGCTGAGGTACCAAAAGCATGCGCTATATGAAACGCGTGGATTTTTTTGCGAGAGTAAAGAAGTACTGGCAGCCGTTTTACGCACACTATCACAAGCGCTGTGGGCTCAGATTCAACTGACTATTTCTGGTTAACTCTTTCCGTTAGGCACAATAAACTTTAAAAATATAGTAAAGCAAGTATCCAATTAGAGATTTGCATTCACATCTTGCATTGATACATTCGTTGACATTTCTGAACGATTCGTAAAATGATTTTAAATTTTAAACTCAACTTTGAAACACTTATTAGCAGCTTAGTGATGGGCACTGGATATCCGGATATCTGTGTACAGTTCAGTCAAAACAATTAAAAATTAGCAAATTTTTGACAAACATCAAAAATTCTAAAATATTTTTCAAAAATTCCTCTGAAAACATTTTTGAAATTTGAAACGAAGGTTGCGGCTTGGTTGCATGATAGACATTCACAGCCTGCCGACAAATTGACAGAAAAATTGAAAATTTAACTGCAAATAGAAAAATTTTCTTGACGTTAAGTTTGGAATAGGCGGATAACCCGGATATCCGTTAACGCAAAATAGGCAGATATCCGGATATGAAAAAATATTCGGTGCCCATCACTAAAGCATATGTATTAAACAGGCTACTTTTACTAGATTTTGGCGATATTAGACCATTCTGCCTAGTTTCCTCCCAACGTTTTGGTATCCCCCTCTTCGCCATTTTTCGCCTAGAAAAAGTCCAGGTATACACAGTAATTCGAATCCTGTTTTTCGACCAAGCTCAAAATGCTGAAATGCTAAATATGTCGAGCACACATAAATTGATTTGCGTATACAATGTTAGTTAGTGCGAAGCTTAAGTAAAATCTTAAGCACATATGGGAAAAGATCCAAAAACATGAAGAGGAATTCACCCTACAATATAATTCCAGTGTGACAACGGAAAATTAAGACATACGTATATCCTACTCGATATCAGTTTAACGATATCCAAAAGTAGGATGTAAGACCAGTCAACTAACAGTTACTAAAACCTTGAACTATATATATATACTATTTCAACGAATAACAGACCCAGGTCAAAAAGTTTCAAATTCAATACCAATATATGTAAATGTAGCCGTTGAATTTCTACCAACAAGGTCATAGCTGGCTTATGCTCTCCTTTTCTGAGTTGGCTTATGCTCTGCTTTACATAGTTTCCATCTCTTTAAATTCTCTAGCATGCTTTAGACCTATTCTGTTATAAAATTCTTAATTCCCAATTATATATAAAATGATCGTTAATGATCAAATAGCCACATCGCCAAAAACGAAACAAGTAACCGAGCCAAAATTGCTGAAACAGTTCTTTGATACAATACACAATCTTTGAAAAATTAGTTCAAAAGGCTCTCGAAAAGTAACTATATGTCATTGAATTCCATATATACAAATCTAACATTTTTGGCTTTACGATAGCTACATACGGTCCTTCTGTTAACTATTTAACGTACTGCACAGGAACCAAAGTGAGTCCAGTCCAAATCTGTTTATATCAAGGTGCAGAAGCTGTCTGGGCTATTATGCTTGGGGACGGCCTCATAAACGTCCGACCTCCCCCAAAAGTGGACACTGGCGAATCCAAAAATTCGTGACTGGAGGTGCAAATTCCGTTTAGCAACATTTTTACGACCATATTAAGCCTTATTTTATGGCAAAATTACAGATTTTTAGTAAAATGTACATATTGCAACGGGGAGCGGGCTGCCCTCCTCTTGGATCCGACTATGAAAGTGGATGCCTCATTTGGTAACAAATTTTGCCCTGAAAAAATCGCTCAGAAGACCAAATTTTCAATACACGGCTTCGCCATTTTGCACTACAAATGTACTTTTTCGGCGCATACGCACTATAAAAATTGCGCTATTTTTCATAGTTTTAGAAAATTTTTGAAAAAATGACTCGCCCCTGAGGGCCCAAACATCCCCAACTAGAAAAATTCCCTAGAATAAGCACAGATTGTCAGCATTCTACGCTGGAACAGCTTTACCGAATAATGCTCTGCCCAAAATAATCCACACTAAGTAATCATTTGGCCGGACAATGTCTACACGTGTAAGCAAACTTTCCCGAGACAAAAACACAACTGATTCGAAAGCCTTTATGCACAAAATGAACACCGCAAGACAACATAAAATAATTTAGTCACAATCCAGTGTTGATGAACAAGTATTTTCACTTTAAATGTAATTAGCACTTAACACGTTTACGATTAGCATGAAAAACGCATCCTATATTGTCAGTTGTCAGCAGAATCAACTAAAATTTTGCACCATTTTCTGAGCTAAATATAACAAGGTGATAAAAAGACCCTCCCTAATAAAGCAGCGCAGACTGAATTCTAAAATAAGAAATGACATAAACGAAGCAAATGTGGAATTACATAACAAACGTACGTACTTGGTAAGCCGTCATAACAAGTTAAGTCAAAGGGATATTTTCACAAAAAATGTCAAATTACCGCAATGTAAAACGCTGAACTGGACACTCAATTTTACATCAAGGCTGGCTTGGAGAAAGGTTTATCTTTTTTTCCAAAACAGTATGATAAAGAAAAATATAACACTTCCGCAACCTAACTGGAAGTTGATTTTACGGGCACGTGCACAGAGTGTAATCGAAGTAACCATAAACGTACTATTTCGGTCGGATCTAAGGTGGTGATTCCTTTCGGAGACATCACCTTACTCATTCATTACTTGGTTGGTCAAATTCGTCCTGATTTTGAGCCGTCAACCTACAATGTGTGCCCAAAAGGAATCACCACCTTAAGCCGGCGTTTTTCTGAAATTATCCTTGCCTAGCCAGTCCATTCTCGACAGAATAAAAATTATTTAACGGTATCGTTGCTATTAATACGAGACCAGCATACACTACATGATGAAACCTCCACTTTAAACCGCTACAACGCTTTCACTGAAACCTAACACGTGACAATTTTTACCACGTGCGACACCTTCACTGTGCTTAGCATTAATACTATAATAAAAAGTCAGTTAAGTCAAGTTCAGTTTAGTTCATGTCCTGTTCACCACAATATCACTTCACAACTCAGTGTCTGCGACGTTTAGGCGGACCCCCGCCATTTCCCAGAGCACCGATCCCCCGCTCCATCTCTATCGGATTTATCTGTTTAATATCTGGGGGCATCATTCCCGGCGGTGGCCCCATACCTCCGCGAGGGCCGCCCATTGGAGGTGGCCCGTGATATCCTGGAGGTGGCGTGTCCTGATGAAACATGGCTAATCCAGGAATGAAATCTTGATTACCAGGAGGTGGCTGGAAAATAGTAAACGGTTGCAAAATGTAACAGTAATACAAACGATCAACAAAGAGAGTTCACGCCGTTAGATGAGATAAATTTTGCAATATATACTGATGTGACTATGTCACTTAAATCACTTCATATCATTCAAATTTAAAATTTAAGAGCCGCGAGGTATATATTTCAGAAATTAGTACGTACGTAAATAGGAACAATGCTCCGCACACACAGAGCAAAAAGACCACGCAACTCTATAACTACTTTGTAATTAACAATTATGGCTAATCTGCAACAAGCAAATTGTCAACCAAAGAGTGACGGATGGAAAATATGGAAAAAATGGACTATCCGAAAAAGGTTCCACCAAGAAACAAATTTAATAACATTCACGTAGTCCTCGTTTGCTACAGAATAAACATTGCAGGTGATCTGCAATACAGTTGACTGACAGGACTGACTTGCGTAACAGGTTTCATAGTTTATAGGATTTCCGATTTTACTATTTATCATCAACTGCGCAACTGTAGCAATTATGGCTAGCAGTTAGGTCTAGCTATGTTTCTCTTTAGCTCATGTTGATGCACACGCTTAAACCTGTGATCAGTGCCAACCAAACTTGTAAAATAGCATCAATCACATAAAACCCAATACCTGAATTATGTCGATGGTCAGGCGCGTAGCCAGGGGGGGGGGGGGGAATGGGGGGAATTCCCCCCCCCCGAAATTTTGCTGCCCCCCAGGAATTTTTTCCTGCCATGTGTAAAATGCCCATTTTTCAAAAAATTTTCGCGCCTTCGGCGCGCATTTACTTAAATTTACCATCATAATATGGGTTTGGAATGCCAAAAATGAGTTCTGAATACCCTATTTATGTGTGGTTCGCCCAGTTTATGCATCATTTGCGTGCATGAAAACGTATTGAGTTTCATTTCGCTTCTTTAATTCAAAGAATGCTTTGAAAAAATTCATCAGACGTTACAAATTTGAAAAAGTTTTCAACTTGTGGGGGGCTCCGCCCACCAGACCCCCGCCAACTTTTGGCATTCCCCCCCCCCCGAAAATTTTTTCTGGCTACGCTAGTGTCGATGGTCGCAAGTAAATAAGATAGTTCAAATTCATAAATTCAGCAGAAGAATATTTGCATATATTAGCATTGATTCAAATATAGAGTACGGTAAAGTATTAGCCATTTGCTAGTAGCAGGCTTAGTAGCAGGTACTTTACTTTGGTAATACATGCACAGTTGAATAGTTATCCGGTTTAATTGTAAGTATATACAAGAACGAAAGCAATCTCCGATAAATGCAATGTCCCTATCGAGCGAAGCCTTATAACAGATTTTCTCAATTAATGTAATTTAAGGTGAACAAGCAAACAGACCGCTCTAAACACTAAGCATTTTCACAGAAAATTTCCCATTTTAACAGTGTACTTTGTTTTTTACAGTGTTAATGGTTGCAGAATAAAACAAAAGAATGATTGTTGTATTGTACTTTGGCAAATATATACTGAAAGTTTAAACAAACGCTGATAAACCCTTTGTCGACAGAATAGATCATGAATGGTAAAATTGAAGCAGGGAATAATTCGATTACACTCAATTTTATTACCCAGCAACTTTCGCTTATACATATTTACAACAATTAGAAAGACTGTAGCAATATCTGCTCGAGACTTTTAAGTGGAAACGGGTAAAATACTAAGTTTAAGGAAGACAAATCAAAACAAAACTTCCACAAAACATTAAAATAGACATGGACGATCACCATTTTCAAGCTGTCAGCTTCCAAGACTTGAAAGAAACTTTGGATAGCATATCATTCTTGACTACAAGAAATTCTATTACGTTTCCACTGGAATTAGCTGTTCTCCAGATGGGAATCTATAAGCGGCCGTGAAACAGGTGAGCTTATTGTTTCAGGGACCCACAGGGTGCTCCCCTTCCTGAGGGATGCGGGGGCGGGTCTGACGTGGATCCGGTCTGCTCCAACCACATTGAATTCATTCACGATGGTCCAGGAACACGAAGCAGAAGAAGGTCAAACAATAGGGGCTTGGAAACACCTCTGGCGGAAATCCGATAGGACATAATAAACCCCATCAAATGGAGATCCTCACAGGTGTCCCCTGGCATCCGACTGGTCAACGGCACTAATGAGTTCTAACTCCCAGAGATGACTCAGGCTCCTTAATTCTTAAATTATGCTGCCAAGCTAAATCTACCTTGGTCTTTCCGGATGATTTGTCACAGATGTATGCCGGATTGAGAGTTGTCAGTTGTGCCGAATCAGTAACTCCTTAAATTAAGCTCGCGCAGTTCTATATCCTGGTCCCGGATGGTAATGGACACAACCTTCAAAGACTTGTGCTGGTTTGAAGATTCCCTACACTGCTGAACATAATGCAAGATGGGGTCGGAAAAACAAGAAGACGAAGGACCTGCCGAGGTCTTGCCCTCCACCGTGCCTATCGATCTTGGGTAGTTAGATTGGAAAACAACAAGCACGGACCTTGCTATAAATAAGCATGAATGGACGATCCATGGTGAACTCTATCTTTGGAACAGGGGAGAGTCCTTCTCAGGCCTTCTTATAAGTAAGCAGGAACAGAATGTAACTGTTCGTCAGCACTTCCTCTTCCAGTTTTGAAAACCAGAAGTCTGATGACTTAAACAAGTTGTCAAAAAGTATAGCCATCCATGAGCATGTCAGTAAGCAAAATCAGTCTTTTACCATATATATACAGCTGTTACGGTGTTTAACAAAGTAACGGTTTTATATTATAAAAATATTGTTAAACCCTAATGACGAGTTGGCACAGAAGTTGGGTAAGTTTCATACCAATCAAGATTAAACTTATAATGCACATAGAGCTGCAACTAGTATGGATGGCACAAGTGCTTTAACTCATTTCTAGTATATACTGTACGAAAACATTATAATACAGTTTAATTATACACGCGTCGATTTTTGAACCCGCACGCAGTTTACTAGCATTTGAACCGGAGGCAGAATCACACCAGGTTTGTTTTCTTAAAATGATGGGTAAGAATAAATAAGTAGTTTCCTGTCTAATACGCCTCCACAACGGTATCATGAGCTAAGACATACTGTAATACGTACTACTACTGGCGATCTTGGTTCCCCTTGGCGATGGAAGCACGATAAACATGGGTAGGCTTTCAAGTAACCCCCGAAGAAACCACTCGCTGGCTGTCCTGTAGGACGACTTCGGAGAAGCCTAAGGGGCTTCCTCTGCTTTGCGGTCTGGGCTGCAATCGTCCCAGTCAAAAATTGTCTCCACCGGAAGACGCAGGAAAAACAATCACAACCACAACAATACGTATAATCTAATCTCTAATTCCAAACCTGATTGCCAAGACAGGTCAAGAAAACTAAATATATACCGAAGATAAGTTTAAAAACCAAATTCAACACCGATAGTATATATATACGGTTTTGAGCACTCTTGGCACAAAGGGGCAGTAAATTCTCCCGCTACAGTGTTATTATCTGTTTAACATCTATCTGCCTGCGTGTGTCAACAACAGAGCTAAAGAGAAACACGAGCCATTAGCATAAAAAATCTTTACATACTTATTTAATTGCTGTGTATAGCAGTTGCTCTGTTTCACGTTAAAGATAAAAATAACCTGATAATGATAATAAATAATCAATTATATATAATGCGATGTCGTTTAAAAAATTGCTAAAACAATCAAAACAATATTGCGAATATGAGCAGAGTCACTTTACCACAAATCAAAAAAGAAAGACGTTTTTGCTGAACGTGATTGCTAACTTTATAACTTAATATTAATTGGTTAAATCAAAAACTTAAAATATCTCAGTGGGGTACATGGGAACTGTGTCTGTGACAGCTGGGTCTATTTTAATTCGTACCCACAGATGCGCAAACATTATGCTCCAGAGCTCATCCATGGTTCATCATGACACTGTATAGCAGAAATGCGCTGCAAAAATATTCTGTCATCTGACGCAGCTGAACGTAGCACCCATTGCATTCCCGTTACGCATAAAACCACGTCTTATGAAAGTACTCTCATGTTTCTATATCTACAGTAAGCTCAAAAAAACTTGCCACAAAAACAGCAAATTTTGCTAAAAATGGCCATTTTTCATAATTTTCACATTCTTTTGATAGTTTCTCACTCATTATGTGGTAAAAATTACCAAACTTGGCAGATTAATTAATATATCTATGTCTGTCACATAATGTGGCCTAAAGAAATGCGTCAATATTGAACATGCTGCTGTGGCGGCACCTTTGACCTTTATAGGTTAAAAATGTCAACTTTAAAATTTTTCCAAATATAGACAAAATGGATATCAATCGATAGCTAATGGAACGAGGAGCAACTTTTCTCATACAACCATGGGTCTAAAATGTTGTCTGTGCAAGATAAAACGAGTCAAAGTTATACTGGGCAGTCCTGCAAGGTTAAGTCAGTGCAGCACTCAAGCATGCATTATGAACGCCTGGATAGTGGCCGTGAGCCACGTCTGCACTTAAATATTACCTTAGTAAAGGCTTTACTTTGGTGTATCGGTTAACCCTGTTTTCGGTAGCGTTTGGTCTCCACCTGACCTTGCAGGGCTCATCACCGGAATTTTCAAGTTTTCCGTCTTTGAACCTGAATAACTCTGTCACAGTTTGATTTCGAACGCTAATATTCTAAGTTATTTTTGAGAACATATGGGGGCATATTATGTGTGAAAATGAACGAAATCCGTGACTATCGATTTTTGACCAAAGTGACCCCCCCTTAAGTGATGAGAATACGTAGTTTCCATTAAAGTCATGCGTGGTAAGAGAACCAACATAGTGATAGGCGCATGGAACTCTTTTAGGGGGAACCGTCATAGCAGTGAACACTCCTGAACGCAACGAATCGCTTCACCATCATCATAATCATATCTGGGGCCGATGGGTGTGACCACATAGCAGGGCTAAAGGAGCCCTGCACCCAGGAGAAAGTCAGGCATACCGGGATGGTCATACCACAGGACGGTCAGGCCTTGGGAGCCGTCGAGATGGGTACGCCGAGATATCGATGTCCTGGGGCAGCTCAAGATCAAATGTTCGAGCGTTTCTTCTTCCTACAGGCAGTCAGGGCAGAGGGAGGGGGAGAGACAGGCAGCTAGATCAACGATATGCCTGTACTGAGCTAGGAAAAGGGATTGGGCTGCCCCATTGAGAAGTCCGATCCCCACCTGGGTCCCTATTCCGAAACGGCCTGCGCATGGTCCCTTAACGCAAACGTAACGTTTCGGCGCTCCCACCGGCCACCAGTAGCATCTGCCGTTACATCATTGATGCACACAAACGCATGCAGACAGGATTCTGTTTGCAGCAGATACTAGACAACTGGAAACAGACTTGTATTATATACTAAACACCGTGCTGCTGCAACGCGCAAGGCACACCTAATGCCCTATAAACAATCCGTCTAATGCCTATTGTCAATCAGTATCTTTTTCAGAAACCAGAATTATTTTCCTGGGCGTGACGGTTTAAAAAAATCACTCACGAAATACAGGTGGATGGTTGGGAGCTGTCTAGAAGTAAGTTAAGAGAACTCCATTCAAAGATACCTCTTAAGTTTAGTTGGCGCTGCTTCTAACATAGGTGAAAATTCAAGATAAGAGTAGTTACGTAGCACTCCTATGCCAGGAGAATTTGCACTCTAATGTAAGTGACCACCTAAACTGATTTTAGAGCACTCTCAGTCTTAGGACGATCTTTGACAACGCGACTCAGAAATCCATTTTCTTTTAAAGTTCAATAATAATGTATGGAATCAATGCAGCTGCAGCTTGAATAACCGCAAACAATTAACCCTCATAGTCCAAAAACTTGCAGACGGACATTCCTGACTTCGCTGCTTAGTCCCCACGACGGGGTCGGGGCAAGTAACAGAGCCACAAGTTCGCCGAACACAAATGGCAGGTTTACTCAGCACGATTTTTGAAAACATTACAATCCCTACAAACGGATATTCCATCAGACTCGCTGGAAAAGTCAGAATATACTTATTGCGTCACCGAAACAACCTCCAATTTCGCAAATCAGAACTCACCATTCCTGGAGCCATTCCATGACCGGGCGGAGGAAAATCTTGATTTCCAATACCAGGAAAACCTAAAATGTAGTAAAATGTTGGTAAAGTAATTGGGATTGGGCTTAGTTTTTTTCATTAGGAGGTACAGGGGCATTCCACGGCATAAAATTAAACATAAAATTACATTTTTTGCATTTATTTACAGGATAAAAATTACACAGCCGCACTAAGTAATGCGCAATTAGACACTGCACTAAACTATCTTCAGGGATACTCCCCACACGTTAGACTACTAAGACCAACAGACATCAGTTTGCTTTTCCTATCCGTTATTAAAGTATGACCTACAAGCTTTGTCCACCACATTATGCATGACACAAAAACACATGCAAAGCTAAATAAAGAACAGATCTCATAAAACCGAAACAACTAGCCTCCCATTGGCCCTCCGGGACCGGACGGACCTCCTCCACCACCTTCATTCTTAAACATGGAGAGCAGCTTCTGCACGCCATGAACCAAATTCTCATCTGAAACAAACGTTAAAATACGTATATGCATAATTTGGTATCAACCAGATAAAAAATTGCTTTAATCAGCCCGCATTTTAAGCTACACACAGCTCAGTTTAAAAGTCAGTATATCGATACAAACTTCGATCCAATATTTATGCTCAGTACGAATTGGGTATAGAAAAGTGCCATTAACAGAAGTATATAATAGAAGTACGGTACATTTCACGGAAAGAGTGACCGTTGGCGAAATCGACAAATTGGCGAAATTTCAAAAAAATTGGCAATTTTAGCAAATTTAGCTGCATTTATAGACCCTAAGCTTGAGCACACTTTTCAACTAAACTCATTAACCAACTCGTTCTCGAAATAAACTCTCGCAGAATTTTTCGCCAACTTTTTTGAACTTTTAGGCAATTTTGGAACTTTTTCAACTTTCAAAGGCAATTTTTGAAAACGAGTTGGTTAATGAGCTTGCCTAAATTTAGTTGCAAAATATGCTCACGCTTAAGGTCCACAAACGTGGCTAAATTTGCTGAAATTGCTATTTTATCGTGAAATTTCGCCAATTTGTCAATTTCGCCAACGGTCATTCTTTCCGTGAAATGTACCGTATATGGAAAAGCGCCATTAACAGAAGTATTACCAAGAGTACATAATACATAAGAGTGTGACAACAGGCAAGCTCTCTGTTATCAGCTGTAGGTACATGCTATGTTCGCTAACGGCTGACCCCCCCCACAAACGTGTATGTGC
The DNA here is from genome assembly GCA_030248195.1 of Trissonchulus latispiculum. Taxonomy (NCBI): domain Eukaryota; kingdom Metazoa; phylum Nematoda; class Enoplea; order Enoplida; family Ironidae; genus Trissonchulus; species Trissonchulus latispiculum. The sequence continues at coordinate 30,663 of JASAND010024137.1, forward strand.
TCTTCAAAGAAATTCGCACGCTATCTTTACGTGTTAAAGCTCGAAGCAGACGCACATTGAACCAACTGAGTAGTTGTGTTTTCGAGCTTTAACACGTAAAGATAGCGTGCGAATTTCTTTGAAGAGCACATACACGTTTGTGGGGGGGTCAGCCGTTAGCGAACATAGCATGTACCTACAGCTGATAACAGAGAGCTTGCCTGCTGTCACACTCTTATATATTATGTACTCTTGGTATTACGTATTCCTATGATCTAGTGTCAGACGTTCCAACAATTCTCACCGCAACATCTGGGGGAGGGTGCAAAAGATGCTCATAACCTTACACTTTCGATGCTAAACAGAGCTGTGATAGTTAACTTGTCTTAGAGAAAATTGTTTCACAACCATTCCCCTAAACTTAGGACTCGATATCACCGCTCCAAATTTTTCTCTTATGATCATACGAATTTGAGAGCAAACTTAGTAGCAGTCTTTAGAAACGGCCTACTAGCCTAGCTACTAAACGTTAACCTAGGTCAACTCCTAAGTGCCGACTCAGGAGAATCGTTTGTAACGCTCCGGCTCTACAATATGATTCGCGAAAAGTTCTCCAATTACATATTCCTATGCATGTCTTCAGACTGCATTTCATGCTATTTTAAAAACATTAACATTTAATTATACACCAATCTACCTCGACCGCCTCCGCTGCCCGGTCCAAATCCTGGACCAGACGTTGGCGGTCCACCGCTCATGGAGACGGGGGCTGACCACCAGGTGGACCCTGTGGCGGCATGCCAGGCATACCCGGAGGTCCAAGTCCACTCAAACCGCCACGGCCTCCCATCATATTATCGCCAGTGTTACGGTCATCGTTCTGAAACAAAAAATAAAATATATGATGTCAAAACTTTCCCACGTATTATCAAGCAAAATGCGCACGCTGGAATTCCACTGAACATACTTTGCACTACACAAGGCAGTACACACAAAGTACACGCTAACATTCTGTTTTTGAAATTCAATGAGTATAAAAATCTTACTATGATCTCACAATAAAAACGTCCAAAAGCCGGCTGCAAACCAAAGAAACAGGGGACAATCATCACGTAAATCCCTCCGTTTGGGGGCATCGCCATCAAAAGACTAACAAAATTCTAAACTCACCCTTCCATGAGGAGGACCCTGACGAAACTCAGGATTGCCCCCGCCGCCACCACTACCGTAAGGAGAGCCGCTCATTTGGACCTCCGAAATTACCAAGGAGGTCCACCTCCAAATCCAGTACTAGGACCTCCACTTCGACCGCGCATCTGACGTCTGAACACAACAAAAATGTCATATTGAATATCGGAGCCCCCTGCACATACTTTCCTTACATTTAGTAAACAATAAAATGCTACACCGAACCATTTGCTATTTTAGCTCCAATATAGCTGTAACTACCTGAGGAAGTACTCACTCCTTCGTTTCCCATCCTAAAATACGCTAACAGTAACTAGAGAACTAGTAACTAACAGTAACTAAGGCTTGCCGTTCTCATCAAAATGTCATAATCCTAAAACGAGCTTTAAATGACCCTAAAGCTTGCACGTGCCACTTATTATTTGCCAAAACTTGCACACATAAATGAAAATAAATGGATTCTGAAAACGAAATAAGGCCAGTGAAAAGGCAGGAATATAAAAAAGAATAAACGGCTTAAAGTTAAAGCTAAAGCTTAAAGTAAAGCTAGGAGAAACAGGTCAGGATTCAACACAACAATTTTATTCCATCCATCAGACAAGGGACCTCCCGAAATATTTGAAGCTCCACATAAACCGAAAACAAGAAATGATAAAACGAGGAAAATTAAGAATAAAAAATATAAGCAAAAAAAGAACAAAAACATTATTAAAACCGATCATACAGCTGCTCCAGGCGTTCCTTTTGAGTAGCTTCTAAGCGTTCCAGTTCTTGCTGACGACGTCTAGGATCTGAAAGTAAAGATGACAAATTTAAAATTCATTACCACAATACAACTGAAAAGATTTTCACTTCCTTTCACAACTACAGAACAATAATGAATATGTATGTACGTATATAATACTTGATTATATATCCGTAAAAACACTCAGAGGGAAACCTAGCTTTGAATGTAGCAGCACTCACTCGTAGAGGAGGGTGATGATTTATGG
>JASAND010024138.1:0-23317 GCA_030248195.1 Trissonchulus latispiculum
TCAGGAAGTTATTAAAATAGCAATGTAACATTGAGTTTGCAATCATTTCGGGTTTTGTGAGGAAAGTGACCTCACAGAACTAGTTTTGTGAGAAATGGCATCACAGAACGGGTTTTGTGAGGCATGAACCTCACAGAACGGGTTTTGTGAGACAAGGCCTCACAGAACGGGTTTTGTGAGGTTTGAGCCTCACAAAACTAGTTTTGTGAGATTTCGGGTTTGGGACGTGACATCTTTATCTTTATCTATTTCAAATTTCAATGTGATAATAATAAATCTGCTGTATCTCAAATGAATCCATGTTTTTAGTTTAGCAATCAGTATACAAAAATATTTTGCGAGCAATCATGGTTTAGAATTCACGGTCGTCACTCGTTTAGGTCACCATCTCACAGCATAGTCGTTCTCTTTGGGCTTTACCTGGCTGATTAATGTTTTGGGGAAGTGTTTCTTTTTGGCTGCTGATTGGCTACAGTATGAATTATAAGTATTATTTAGCCACTCAAAGAAATATAGGTAGTTCCCATTTGATTGGCCGATTCTCCGATAAACTAGAAATGTCTTTCTGGGAAAATAAAGCAACCATAGTATACTCCCAACTCAACTAAAATTGAGGATTCAAGAATTTGTTTCAGTCTTCTCTTGTCTCAAGAAAAGTCGTAGCGAACTGACGCCATTAAGGTAAAAAATTGTTTAAATTTTCCACAATCATGACCCACAAATTATATTTTTAAAGATTTTCGTCTTTCATCGGTATATTTCTACCTCGACCAGAAAGCTCCAGAAATGTCCACATATCCACAAATCAGTACACCGTTTTCCACGGTGTCTCTTTCTTCTATTTTATGTAATTCTGTAATTTGCTTAGGTACCTATATACAATATACTGCGATTTTTGTGACACACTTAATCTAAAATCCTCGTCTGTAGCTTAAAAATCAGTTTCAGTTGTGTGGATGAAGGGGACGAAGGATAAACTTTAATGCAAAGATAATTAGGTCTCTGAAAGGAGATATCTTTGACGTTAAACTAAGGGAGTCCCTCCAGGCCTATATGTAGCTCTGTTAAACATTAGCAGTAGGTGAGATTTTCTTGTCCAGATAATCAAAATCACAATTTCCATGGCGAAAGAAGGTTATCTTCAGACTGTTAAACTATAGTTAGATGACGGCGGGACTAAGTATGGCCTAGATCTCTAAGCACTATCCTTGACGTACATTGACTATAAATTTAGCCCGACCGATTCTATAGATGGCACCGTCACTTTAGTTACTTTACCTCATCAAACCACTTCTGCTTCTGCGGAACAGAGCTCTTTTCTGTTCAAGACGCTTGTCATACTCTTATCTATTATGTGCTCTTGATGCAGTAGGTAGTATACGACGCCACGGATGATACGAAAAGCCACAGCTTATATCCAGGTTTTTTATATATTCTTACCCACAAACAGTAGAGAGCTCGGTTTTGGGTAACGGGTGGTCCGGCCCTGAGAGAAGTAGCACACACCTGCGTGAACCGATCAAACCTCCTCCTTATTGCAAGATCTAGACTGGCTCAAAGCTTGACTGGCATAAATATCAAGGTATGGTTTAACCATTCCATGCCTGAATTTTATCAGATCCAATGGTTGAACATGACCATATATGCATTTTTGGCACCTTCTATTGAGCATATAGAGAATGGGACTGCCACCAACCGATGGAGAATTAATAGCTCTACATGTCGAATTCAACATGACGAATTCCCAGGATAAGTTAGAAGCCGCCAAATTCAGGCAAAGTAAGCATTTTTACTTTTTTGTAGAAAATCAGCTAATTTATTTCTGGGTGTTGTAGTCTATTCTAAAATGGAGTAAATATACGTTAATTTAATCTGCATAACATCCCCCTATCAGCTAGTGGATCGGCTTTGCTGCACAAATTATTTACATATGCGAACTGAGCTCAACATTTTCAGAATTTTCATTGTCGGCGAAAAACTGTGGAAACTCAAGTTTTCTTGCTGGCACGGAAATATCCTGCCAAAATAGGGTCGATGTATTGAAGAAAAACTTTCGACTGCCAACCAGAGGAAGTAGCCACTGCGCCGGAACCATAAATATCAAAAATCACCACTTGAGCCATATGTCCCATCCGGTATCAAAATCTTAATCCTTTCTTCTCCCCAATTTCAGTCTAGCAAGGACTCAAGAATATGGTTTTTGTGGGTAGTACAAAATTTTTGTAGCTTTCTACATCGCGTTTTTACCATTCTAACTACAATTGTAACTTATCTTTGTCTAAGACAAACTTGCATATTCTACTTGAGTGATCTGTATGTCTAGCTAGACAGGCTTAGGTAAATTCTGACCATTGAACATTGAATTGAACCATTGAAACTGAATTGAACCATTAAATTCTGACCGCTGAAGAATTAAAACCAGTATTTTCTGCAAAAAGCCTTTTGTAATACGGTCTTAGCGTCTACAAAACTGATTCCTGTAGTTCCTACTGAAACGTACCTCAGGTGTTAAATTTCGAAATTCTCTAAAATGTGGATATACTTCCACTGTGAGTCAGAGGCTTCTGTATATTCTAATGGAAAGGGCTTAAGTTTCCGTCCGACCGACGTCAATGCACTGAATTCTCGCTTTTCCTTAGTGTTTTCTGAAAGAAGGAACTTCATTAATAAATTAGCTCAGAGTTGAACTAACCAAAACTGCGCGACAAGAGCACATGTCAGACGCACGCATTTGCCCTCCGGCAACAATTAAAGGTTCAGAGGTTTTCATCAAATTTCTTCCTGTAAACAGCTTTTACCGTCTTGTCCCCGGCTACACTGTGTATATATAATGTCGCAACACCAGCCGACCATACGCAAGGTGCCCTGTAGTGACACCTTTTGAGCACCTGACAGTAAGCTCGAAAGCACTACAGAGAGCGAACGACGAAAGTTTGGATGAGAAATTGAGAGGAGGTGAGGTGAGAGTCAATCAGTCAAACAATTAATCAATAAAATCACCCTAAACGCGGTATCCATGCATCGCAGTTTCTCAAATGGCTTCCAACTTCGGCTGGAGCAAGAACAATAGGAGGGCAAATCTTGGAACTTCTGTAACCCGTTGAAATGGTTTAGTCTAGTGTTGTGCACCGGTGATCGGCCGGCCGCCGGTGACAGGCCGGCCGATCAACAATAAACCAGCTACAGGCTGGTCGGCCGGCCGGTGACAGTTTCTGCGGCTTATCGCCTTAAACTTGCTACAATCTGCCTAGAAAACTGTCAAATGCTTTATATTTTTACTTGTATGTTGGACAGCCGGTGAAAAGTGGCAACGGCCGGCGTAGAGAGCTGGGCCGGCCGGCCCACGCAAAACTGGGCCGGTGAACAACACTACTTTATTCAAAGACGGTGGGCCCCTAACACAATATTCAAGAGTTTAGGCCTCAGAAAATCACAAAATTTCAGGCACAACCTTTTTACAATCAAAATATCTCCTAATAAAATATCTTCTTATGTAACATATATGGAAAAATTAGGTTTGGCAAATTCATATAGATTAAACGAAATAGACCTAAGTTCGCTTTTAGAAGGCATTCTTTCAGGGTTTTTTTGCAATTCCAGTAACCCAGGTACAGTGAGCACAATGTATTAAATACACCATGCAGTGAGTTATCTAACTCCTATTGCGTTCTTTTGGTTTTAATTAGCTCTTACAAAATGTCTTCATTTACCAGGCTTCTGCTATCTGTATCTCTATTATTACTGCAGTATTTTTCTGATACAAAAGTGAGCCCCTGTATTCCATAACGAATCGGACTACAATGGACTGTAAGGTCTGTCAGTCTAGTTGGACTAATTTAAGATAGTAGCCAATCAATCAGTCAATGAAAGAAGTTTCTGAAATGGAACATTAGATTAGTAGACTTCTGAAAACCTGATCAAATCTGTGGAAGTGCTTCCTGGGAACGTAATTAAGTATCTATCTTTAACAAACTCCAAACCCATTACAGCGTTAAACTGTTCTGTTCATCTGGCAAGCAGACAAGGTGTCGCCATCTTACTGTCAAGTCTGTGCTCAATCAGCTAACAGCACCAGGTGTGCTGTGGACTGGGGGATAAGTCCTTTACGTGCAATTAATCCTCGCAGTGCTGATTGGTACTCGGTTTTAGACTAAATAGTTAACCCGGAAAGCCTGACACCAGCGTAACGAGACTCGCTGTTCAACTCAACGTATGTAGCTGAGATGCGAAACCAGATAGCTCGATGTTCGATTCCTACCTTGAAGAAGTTGTGCTTATTTTTCAATTCTACGTACAGATTTTATTGATAGATAAGCACTTTGTGTTAAAAAATGGGTTTAAAGTATTTCAATTGACACAAACGATTAAGTATGTTAAGTGATGCGACAGGACCAAAACGTTTTGCAAACTTCCGGACTTGCGTGATAAAAATGTGCAACTCATTTTTGTGGATTTGTAACATAAGATTATAAAATTCTCGAAAAAAAAGAAAAACCAAAATAAAGGCAGTAAATGAAAAGTTGTTTGCTGTTATTGCAGAGTTGTGTGTAAATTCATAAATTACTTCCAAATCCGTCTTTTCTATCAGATTTATTCTAATACTGTATTGAACTGTAGTGTAGCCCAGTATTTGCGTTACAAATTAGAAGCGACAGTCGACGATTTTAGGCGAGTGAAATTCCCCCAGTATTCTTCTTTCCTAGCTACCTAGCCCACTTAAAGAGTATGGGAGGACTACTGAACCTGACTCATTTCTGCTGCAAGGATTAAGACTTCGCAAAATTCAAATCACCTAGGTCGACGTTCTTGTTTCCACCTGCACTTCTCCATGGACTTAATTTATATGGATGCAGAAAATGTCATCTCCTGCTTTTCTATCCTTGTTTCACCTCAAAATTTTCATCTGAATTTGTGCTCAACACACTGTCTATAGCACGACTAGTTTATGAACGATATGAGTGTGACAAACGTTAAGATATTCTATAAATAATTTAGATATTATGATTTTTTTGCTTAATTGACTGTCACAAATCAAACTCACGTCAAAATTCCATGTTTCCAGATTTGGATTTTTTCTGGAAATTTCTAATCGCTTACTGATTAGGTCCGCATATTATACATACTAAGTTAGGTGTCTATACAGTTTAGCTGTTTTTAGACTTATTCTAATGGTCCTACTCGTATCTGTTTATCTATTTATCTATCTATCTATTTATCTGTGCGTCTAGAGACTAAATAATTTCAACGTACCTAATTGAATAAAATATTCTATTTAAGTACAACACACTCCATTCTTCTCAAAGTCAAAAATATAGTTTCCAATCCGTTTGTTGAGGCACAAACAACTGAAATATCCATAACTTTGAACAGCCTTAAGGATGACCTGAAAACCCTCCAGGCTACAATGTGAGGCTTGTTATTCGGTTGAATCTTACACAAATATACCCTCAGGGCAGTACAGGGCAGTACTGTAGCTCCCTTACAGCTCGGGATAATGCAAAATGTCAAACGTAAATCTTCTAGCTACAGAAACTTACGTAATAGCTTTAGGTTAGCCTTAGCTGGCTTTAACTCTGATTTTAAGCTTTAATAACAATAGACGACTCCTCATTTTCTACGTAATTTCTCTGCTTTCTAACCAAACTCGATGACCCTATTTTCCTACGCAAGCGATGAACTGAGGCAACCTACGCAATTTTTCATCATTAAATCTGAAAACAATAGTCTAAAGGTTGAAAAACAGAGGCTCGATGTTTACTGCAAAAATCTGGCCTGAAAATGTGGGCGCTGTTTTCCGTATTTAAGAGTCTGCTCTGCCCAGTTGTGTACCAGTCCTCAAAATGTAAGACCGCTACGACAATTATAGGTTAAGTAATTGTAATGTAAGCGACTTTACAACTGCTAACGGTATTCTTTACTCTTGTGTAGGAGCGTTTGGCTTGCGAAAATATCAGCTAATCTACTCTGCATAGTGACGATTTTGTTCAAGGGGAAGGGAGTTTACTATCTTCTGTACAACTTATATTGGTTCACTGTGAGCAGGTGTAAATTGCACCTGTTGTAAGTTACTGTTTCTCTTTCTAGAAGCGCTTTTCCACAAATAAATTACCATTTTATGATTTTTAGAGCAAGGCTACGGGAAAATAATCTTAAAACCAGCTAAATTTCTTGACATGAAATTTCCAACATCCTATTTCATTTACTAAAATTTAAGAACTCAATACGTAAAAATTTCTTCCTTAAGGTGCTGGTTTTCTTTCGGGTATTTTTGACTCATACGGCTTTAATCCTTTACGTAAATGGCTAGCACTTACGAAATAACCTATTTTTGTGCATTTTTAACATTCTGAGACCAGTCCCGTATTTTTAGGCCAAAAGATAAGAAAGTTTTGGTTTTGGCCTTAGGCTCCCAGTAGGTGGACAATACACGGGACTGGTTGTTATGGCTGGAAAGAGGGCATGAAAATGAACATTTTTGCTTTTACAACCCTTGAGCTATCTCTGTTGCGCTTCTACCAGGACTGGCGGATCAGGAAGAAACCAAGGACAAGCCCAAGACGGGAGGCGTCAGGCACCCTCGTACCCACGAAACCAGGACCTAGAAGAGAGAAGGGAAGAGAGAGGTTCAGCTTTTCACTCACCATTAAAAGTAAGGAATTGGTCCCGCCGGGGATCGAACCACCCCTTCTCCGGAGTCAGACATGCTAACCACTACACCACGGAACCATCAGCTGAACTCCCGTTACAGGCTTATCGATCTTTCCTATGCCGGCTTCCCTTACATCTCTAGTGGTTAAGACAGTATAAGCAAAAAACTGTTTTGAATGTCAAAAAATGGCCATTTTTGAGGAAATCAGTTTTTTTCAAAATTACTGCCACATGTTAAGGACGAAGTTTATTTATATTCAATCGATACAGCGTTCAAGTGCCCATTTTATGAATGCCTATTAGCCGGACTTTATTGCGTTAAGCTAGAGATTTGGCCGAAAAACCATTTTGGCAAAACTGCGATTATTTTGTTTTGAACATCGATTTCTCAAAAACTACTCGACGGATTCCGGAGATTTTTGGCAGAATCGAAATTCGTACTTCTGCAGAGGGACGTTTTTCTTGGTTTGGGCTAAAACGTATCGAGTAGCAAGAAAACTCAATGCGAAGTTGCGATATTTCGTGTTACCGTGCATTTGGCCGATTTTCTCGACCGTTAAGAACTGCTGAGCCAAATCCAAAAAACGTCCCTCGGCCCATATGTCCTTCATATCGTGGCACAAAGATAACTTTTGGCCGATTCTTCAGTTTTGAGAAATCGATGTTCAAAAATGTCTGGTCTATATTCATCCTGTTAGATGTGAGCATGTCAGAAAATTTCTGCTATTTTCTGCTAATTTTGCCAGTTTCGTAAGCTCATGTGAATGTACAGATAATAAGCTTTAAAACGATGTATAAAACTCTTTCCAACTCCCGAAATTGCGAAAGTTATAGCGTTTCAAAATATCACCACAAAAGCATTGCACAAAAGGATACCACAACCTTAAACTTTTTGGTCATTATTTACTTATTATATTTAACTAATTATTTTCAAAGGGAGACTTTAATCTCACAGCAGGACAATGTCTAATTGCACTGGACATTAAACTTAAGAACTGGAAGTTTTGCCTAATAATATGTTACAGGAAATTACCGTCCAAAAATAGAATTGAAAGAAAATTTTCACTTTGTCGTAATTAAACACTTAGTCCCAACTAATTAGTCTATGAATTGCGTAGAAACTCTTTTTGCAGGAACACTTTCTTGATTAAAGTCTTTTATTTAACCTTATTATTACTGATTAAGGCGTAATTTGAGGCAGATATATTTATTTTAATTAATATTTCTCCCTTAGCTTCTTTTAATCATTTAAGCCAAGCATTATCCGGTGATATCTTATATTATATCTCAGGCTTCGGATTTAAGGAGTTGCAGCTTAATTGAAATTCTGATGTACTGGCGAGTTGTATGTCTGAGATAACTGAATACCAGGCTTCCGTAATTGAGGATTATATCTTGTACAAAGAGTTACTGACAATTGCTCATCTCTCATTGCTGCATTCAGTTTCATTCAAGCTATTTTGTATAATTTCAAAGATTTTACCATTCCTGACCTTCAACCTTTATGTTATATCCACAATTATCACCCTGTCTGTCAGGGTGAGCAGTTAGCGATCGCTTCTGGCAGAAGGAGGGATGTGTTGCTATAATACTGTTAACCATCAATCTTAATGCAACATCAGCATTCGACAGATGGATCGTTCACTGTACATTTGCATTTTAATTCCACTTCATTATAGAAAACGGACGTTTACTAACAACACCTTGCTTCGTGCTTATATGTAAAGCCCGGTTCATACTTGTCTCTAAGTCTCTGTCTCGATGTCTCTGTCTCTATCAGGTTAATACCTGTCTCTGTCCTTTTGTCCTTTTGTCTCTAAGTCTAAGCTGTCCTTAGAGTCTCTACGCGAAGTCGAACAATGCTTAACTTTTCTGCCTGTCTTTAAGCGACAGATAATTAGAATAGCGAATGATATCACGTGGTCAGGCTGTTAAGTTGGATTTTTAAATATAGCTGCATCTAAATCCAATTTTAAAGTTAGTTTCACACATATATAACTTTCATTGTTAACGTGACAACAAAAAATAATATTATTCCAAATTAAATTTGTTCGTTTTTAAGCAAACACACTGAAACTCTGTCTTTTTGTCCTTTAATATGAATGTCTTATCTCTATCAGCGTAGAGACTAAAGGACATACTCAGAGACAAGGACGTAAAGACAGAGACTCAGAGGCAAGTATGAACCGGGCTTAAGCTGACATCTACACAAATTCCATTTGTCGATACTGGTTTGTAGTCGTTAAAACTTTAACTGGAACTACGTTTTAGTTCCCACATCTTTCAATCTTAGTCTTTAACTCTCAAGCTAGAAGTCTGCATACATATATCTGAAATGGAACTGAAACAAAAACTAAATAGGTTTCTGAACCGCCATTACATAGAATCCACTAGACTTAGGATGCAATCCAGGTAAGGTATGAAGCACTGGACAGTTAATCATCATACCTTCGTCTTTACTGTTACCATAAGGACTTTGGATAAGTCGTGACAAATGAAAAACAGCTGAAACAATAAACATCTTAATTCTGTCGTCACCATCATGTGACAAAACTTTGCGCTAGTCCTTTCTTCAACTATTGGGTGAAACAACAAATTAGTCATAACAGCTTTTAGGTAGTCAGTCATCCTATTGGCTATTAGCCCATCTTAAGAGAACATAAACATTGTTGTCACCTTGACCTACAGCAAAACAACTATCTGTCCTCTGTGTTGCAGGTGCTTCATATGCTCCATACAACCCTTATAGTATGCTAATTTAAAGCAACATTTAATAGTAAGTTATTTTCCTGTATTATGGCTTTCATGAATATTTGTGAAGCGTTGTGGAGCGGCAGAGCACCTCCTGCCATTTCCAATGACAGTGACGCCGGTTTTCTACCGTCCAACCCCACAGACGCATTTAGATTGATAGTAATTGGATATCTGGGAACACTGGTGACAATCGGAGGTCTGGCGGGTAACATTTTATTTCTGTGCGTGTTGTGTCAGAAACGCCTACGCACACCTACTAACTACTACCTGATCGTCCTACTGGTATGGGATAATGCCATGCTTATTTCCGCCTGGGCTATGTTGTCATTAACCTCTATTTTATTTCAAGGACAATTTCCTTTCATAGGGTCCTGGTCCCATCCTATGCCCTATCTGTATTACTGTATCAACGCCAGCATGACCGGCAGTGTCTGGGAAACCGTAATCATTACCGGGGAACGTTTCATTTCCATCTGCTATCCACTTCAGCGTCGTCATTTGTGTCGTTCACGATGGACTCGACTCACCATCCATGTGGCCGGATTCGGAAGTCTGCTGTTCTGTCTACCCAGATTCTTCGAAAACCAACTGACACATTGTAACAACGATGCTGCCGGCCTGTCCATGGTTGTTCTAACTCAAACGCCACTGGTTCGGGACACTCGCTATTTTGTAGGATATCGTTTGGTGGGTGGACTTCTGCTGGTGACGGCAGGTCCCTTTGTGGTGCTTTTAATCATGACCACTCGCATTGTCATGTCACTACAATCGGCACTTAACCAGCGAAGAAAGCTCACTAATCGTCGTATGTCCTCTGGTAGGTCACGATCTACCCTCAACAACAGACCTTCCCTCTCCCCTGTACCCCTCAAACAAACTGGGGGTCGCCTCTCACCCGATTCTGGGACGGCACGCTCAAGCCTAGCTAACTCTGCGCGTCTCCCTGTAAACAGACGTGTTTCTAGTGGCGCCAGAAGAGTGAAGACTAAAACACCCCTGGAACCCTATATCAATAAGATAATGGTTTTTGTGCTGGCAAAGTTCCTACTGTGCTACACTTTGCCCATTGTGAACGATCTGATGGAAAAGTTTTTCGGCCAAGACTTTCAGTCCAACGTATTCAGTTACGTTGTGGACGTGAGCAACCTTCTGGTCATGTTTCACGCCTCCTCCAACTTTGCTGTCTACTTCGGCTGTGCACCGAAACTGCGCCGGGAGCTGCGAATCCTGATAACTCGTGGAGTGCCGGAAGTGGCTGAATCCCGAGCCACTCGTTCGGTGGCCCTGACCGGGTCCCGTAGCACGAGTCGACCCGCATCCCCGGTCACCCCAACTCGAGAATCTCCCACACCCACCCTCTCCATCCAGCACCGTTCATCCATAAATCCCAGTATAAATCCCAGTCTTGTCTCCGGAAAACATTCCTACTGAGAGTAGAGAAACTAACTGTTGTTTGAACGAAACGAAACGAACTCTGTTGTATGGAGTATTTCAATTAAAACGATGTCTGGGTACGCAATTTCAGACGATCTTATATCTGAAGTCCCACAAAACCCAATTCATCTGACAGCAACATTGATTTAGGTGCCTAAAGTTGGCAAAAAACCAAACGTTTAACACCTGTCAAATGGCTCAATGAAGAACTGTACATAATCAAAATTTTTAGTTACAATTTACTAGTAATAATTTTATATGTATGAACTACTGTATATTATTTTTGTTAAAATGAAATTGTCTCAAAATAGTATAATCAGTGTTAACAGCCTAAATCCTTTGCAATAACCTCGCAATGAACAATAACGTTACGTAATCATGTTTACATTCATATTTTGAAGCTTTGACATTACAAGTTTATATTGTATTTCTCACTTATGCCCAAGGCATGCACTTACTCTCATAACTCATAGCATTAGCACAAACTACTTTACTACTGCTTGACTTAAACTTACCTGCAGTAGCACTTCAGAAGCAGTCTTCAAACGAAGGTTGTTCTTTCCAAATGTGGCACTTTAGGACTTACACACTTTTGAAAGATTACCTAATGCCTGATGGTTCAATTGTTTCATTTACCGTTTCTGATTAACTTTTTCTACGACTCAGCACAGCAACTGACATTAAACTTTTGGGGCCGGCCACTTTCGGTCTCAAGGGAGGAGAGATGACTGTTTAGCGCAGTGACATGAAACTTTCATAATCAATTAAACTACATAAGGGAGCATCATGTGTACTTACATAAATTCTTCACTGGCCGCAGATGCAGATCTATCGAAATTTCCTGAGTCAGCAATAGAGCCCGAACCTTCCATTTCAGAAACAGGACACAGGAATCACAAAGAAAACACCGACTGAAAAAGGTAGAATGTAAAGGTGCAGTACGCGTACAGTGAATGGAATTAGGGTCTACTTCAGTTAACCATCAAAAATCATTTATGGATATGTCACGTTACACTCCACCGCGAATCCAGAAGGTTTCCGGAAAGTTGGCAATTTGTCTAGAAATATTTCGAGACAAGTTGACAACTTTCGAGACATTTCGTTGTAAAACATTTTGACTTTCGAGACATTACGAAATATTTCTAGAAACATTACGCTACTGTCTAGAAAGTTTTACAAACATTTCGAGACTTTTGAAAATATTTCGAGACTTTTGAAAATATTTCTAGACGTTTGAAAATATTTCGAGTAAATTGCAAGAAATAAGTCTCGAAAGATTAAAATGTCTAGAAACATTGTCTACAAATATGCAAATGTCACCAAATGAGAAAAATCTCTAGAAATATTGTCAAGAAACATGAAGACGTCTCGAAATGTGAAAAAATGTTTTTTCGAGTTTTTTTTCCTACTTTTCGGAAACCTGCACTCGCGGTGGAGTTTAACGTGACAGACCCATTACTAGATTAATAGCTCCTAGACTGAACAGTTAAGATATAGAGTTCATAGATGGAAATGTACAGAGTTTTTCAGCACCTATCCCTTAGATTCTGACTAAGAGGTTAGGATTAGATGTTCAGTTTAAACTAAATTTGGGGGTGCACTGGAATGTTAATAATAAATTTCAAATTCTAAGTCAGAGCGGGATAGGACATTAGTGATGCATCATCAGAGGAATCCAGTATGAGCGGTTAGGTTGTGATATAACTAGTTGTCTATCCAAAGTAGGTACTGGTCGGCCCAGCCTCATTGAGACATGACATTCCGTTCGAATCCTAGTAATAGTGCATAATTATAAAATTATTATAAAAAGCCAGAAAAACTGCTAATGGCCGGCAATGCCGGGGTAACAATTACCGGAAAGCCGGGGTTACATGTCCCGTACAAGCCGGGATTTTCAAAAGAAGCGAGAAGACTCCTAGATCATTTCAGTTTTTACCTTAGTTTGTGGTGAAGGTTGCACGAACATTCGAATCCTATAGGAGCTAGAATCAATTGATGCAAGCATCTACCGTAGTAATATGATTAAATAACTCGGACACTGATAAGACTAATTAGTACAGTAGTAATGATTTATTATAAAACGTTACATCACAGTCTAAAACAATTAATCCTTGTTTGGATTAAAAGGTTAATAAAAACAAAAAGTTCCCAGACAATCAGTAGTGAGTAATATCATGTCCAGACACAGTTAGAAGTGAACAATTAGTTTTCTGTAGTGGCCCAGTTCTTTACAATTTGGACAAATTTCCGGCCGAGATTTTGGATATCATCAAGTAGATCATCCACGAAATAGGAGGAACCACGTACGTGGAGCATAGGTCGTCCGTGAGGCTTATGCATCAAATATTCCAAGTGTTTGCGTTCCGCGTCAAGCCGGGGTCATATTGCCGACGCAACTGGAAAGGTTTCCGGTTGGTTTCCTTCCGGACGATGTTGGTAGCCTTTAATCTGCTAGCATTAGAGAAAATATAATTCACCACTTCCGGACAGTGAAAGCTAGTAATAAGTCTACGCTTATCAGGGTTACCAAGCCAGTGAACAATATATCAATCATATGAACTGCAGCTTTCAAATTTTCGTCAACAAATATTTCTTTAAGAAATTCAACCAACATTTGCCGAAGGATATGAGGTTCCTTTGAATCTGTTAAGTCAAAATTTTTGACAATAAGATTCCGTACACGGCTGTGATTTGACTCCCTCACCAAATTGATTTCGAGACTAGTGATCGCCATCGAACTTTTGGCAGTGGCATACTCCAAGGAATTTAGACGGCGATCGATGTTCGGCAGAATATCATTTGCATTCGCTAGATCAAATCTGGGACGTTTTGGTCCGTAGGGAAGCGTCAGACGGTCAATTATAGTACTAGATAGATCCTTGAAACAAATAAAGATTAATTGGTATTGGTATTTCACCTGCACAATTTATAGATAAGTGAAGGGTATAAAAATATCTAGTTAGGGCAAAAGCTAAAAGATGGCCCGCAACGTCGGGGTTACACGTGCCGGCAAGCAGGGGTTACATAGCCGGCAGCACCGGGGTTACAATCGTTTTTTAGGGTTAAAACATCGGAGTATTTATGTTGTTCCGTTTTCATTTTTCACTCTCATTGTTAATGTCATATTTTAGGGCGACAGTAGGTTCAGTATAAATTGCTTTGTAAAGGATCTGTTTTATAAATTTATTGGTGTATCCCACGGTTTTTTTGTCCAGGAGCGTGTCCAGACCCAAATTTTCTTAGCTGGACACAAAAATTTTATCTGGACACAAGCTAGACACAGCTAAATTTTTCATGGAGAGGTGTCCAGAAAAAATTCCTGAGCATCCCAAATCTTTAAAAACGCTCTAGCTTTTCTGGTGGGTTGCCGCCCCCCAGACCCAAAGCTCTTATCTTTACATTTTTTCCTTTAGGCCTTGGCGACCTATCTTAACTTGGTTAATCGTTCTGCTAGTATCTACCGACGTACCCTTATTCTTAACATTTCTATTTTTACCTATTTTATTTATATTATTATTTAACTTTAAGTTAGTTCGATTTGGCAGTTGAAATTTCGAGGTTTCGAAATTTCAAGAAAAGTTTCTCATCGCGACCCTTGTAAATTGCTAACACTTTTTCAATCTGAAAGTAGTTTGCCCAGCTTCTGCCTCATTTGGTATATGAATACGTGGGGGCCTTAAATATTTTAAATTTCAAAGACTGCTCTGTAAAAATTCCACGAAAGTCACGAAATAGAAAGAGCTCTCAGCTAGAGCCCCCCCAGACCCCCCGAAGAACGTTAGCGGTCCCCCCCCCGCAATTTGTTCGGGCGACGCGAGTGCTCGGAACCATGGACCACTATATGTATATATATATCTGTATATGTATATATATATATATATATATGTATGTATGTATGTATATATGTATGTATGTATGTATGTATGTATTCGCATAACAATTCTTTACTCAAAATAACGCGTTAAATACCGTTGCGCTGCGCGAAATTTTAGTTTCTGGACACAACTTATCTTAGCTGGACACAAGTTTGACGCAGTCCCGATTTTCCAAAAAAACCCTGGTGGATCCTCTCTGTTTTAACATTATACTCAATGACCTTACACAGTGTTTAAAAACTTGATACGAATCACATGTTTCCATATCTGTGAACTTGTTTTTTCTGTGTTTTTATGATAGTTCTGGAAATGTTAGAAGTGGCTGTTGGAAATTTATATGTCACGAAAAGAAAGTTGTTTCTTTTGTCACATACTTTAGTAACAAATTTAGCATTAATAATTTTTATGTTTGGGTCGAGCACATTAGCTTCTTGATTGTTTGACTTCACTTTATCAAGAGTACATAATAACTAAGAGTGTGACAAGCGTCACAATCTTAGTTACTAAGCTGGGGACATGATCTGCACGATAACGGCCTACCCCCCCCCCACCAATTAGACCCCAGTGACCCCCCCACAAATCAGTGCCTAGTACATATTTGTGTACCAACCATCACTCGCTCCTATCTTTTACACTGGCTTGTGCTGGATATAGACGGCGACCCCCCCCCCCCACAAATCATACCCTTCACTTTTATGGGAGCAAAGCTGTTTGCATTAGTCTTTTCCTTATTTGGAACATGTATACAATATAATATTCAGTACTTTCGTAAAATTTTGGTTGCATCCAAGTTTATATGATACTGCTCTTTCTTTAGTTATACAGCAAAATTTTGTAGATATGAATTCAGACTATTAATATTAACTATTAACTATTTTTTATTCACTCAATCAATGAGGACTGTTACCATGCTGGGACAATTGTGAATTGCTATGAATTGTTAATTGCTTTGCAAAAGGGTGTGGGCGTGGGGGTTTACTAATGGACTTGTTCCCACTCCTCCAACAACCCCCGTTCCTTAGTTTCACTGTCAACTTAGTAATTATGTCTGTGTGGCGGGAGGCTCCGGGCCCGGGACAGAGAATGTTTCTTGGGGGGTTTATTTTTTGCAGAAAAGCCAAAATTAGTTGTTTGTATTTTTGCCTGGATTTAGGCTACGAATGGACATTCCAACAAATCTGGAAAATTGTTTAAATTTGTTCTATTTTGGTAAAAATTTAGGCATCCAAAGTAAAAAACCCTGGAATAAACAGTACATTCCCCTGAACCTACGGAGCTGCGTTCGGTATAGTGCTCCGACCAGAATACGCAAAAGTGCCCCCCGTTTGGTGAAGGTGGCTAAAGTTGTCCCCGTTTGGTGGGGGATTGCTAAAAATAATCCCTTTGTCGCCAATAAACACTCAGATTCAGTTAACATGAGCCAGTTTTGACGAGAACGGGAACCTACTCCTTCAGACGGGTACCGCATTTAACGACCCCTCACCCACCAAATGGGCATCATTTAGTAAACCTCCTTTCCTAAGCGAGAAGCATTGACATATTTTGATCGTTCGTTATGCACAGCTGAGAAGATAAGCCTAGTGGCTTACTGGCATATTTTGTTATGTATGCAAAATTAGGCACTCTTGGTTACGCCGTATAATATAGAACTCGACCTAACACGATTTAGCCAGGATCAAACGACGGCGTTTCCATTAGCCACTGCTGTAGTACGGCCACTTGGTTTGACACTAGCTGGCCGGTCAGCCAACTACAATAGCCTATTCACTCGTTTGCATGGACATAGTTCGTTAACTTTCCTACAGAAATAACCTACGAGAAAGCCCTAACATACAGCTACTGTTTTCTTCAAAATTTTCTACAATTCTAATTCGTACGCACATCTTTATTCACACTTCCTTCATTTAACATCGTCAAAAAAAATTAATCACAATTGCCAGAGACAGCTATTTCAATGTATATAACCTGTCTCTCAACGACAGACCACCTTTAAGCAGTTGCTTGTTGGACTCCGAACATTTAAGCTTGTATTGGGTAAAATCTTCAGCTGTACGGGCATTGATCAACTTAATCGACCATCTGTTGTGAAAAGACAGCAGTACAGTATCATTTGGCCAATGCAAATTCCCCTTTTGCTGATAAATGGAACGAAGACATACAATAAATTCATCAAAAAGTTGTGCCTCGCGTTCCATAGCCTTAGTAAAAGCGGCTTTAACTGTTTCCTGCCCAAAAACTTGAACATATCTTCTTCGACGTTTAAAGCAACTATACTGTTGACGGTTTTGAGATAAGGCAATAAACACAAGTCAGGAATAAATAAATATCCCCGGTCGCGGTTCCTCAGAGCCACAATGCTTCCATATCCGTCTGTTTCAATCAGCTTCTGCTTTTCAGTTGTATTCATTCTTATTGCTGTTAACAATTTGATTTCTTCGTAACGCACAGTTGCCGGTGCGTTTATACAGCCGCCGCAACCATTTCCACGTCAAGCAGAGAGTACCACCTCCAATAGACAACAAGGCTCCAGTTGTCTCTTGAAAGCAGAATGTTTGAACAGATACTGCATTATCCTAAAACCGAATATACAAAAAATTAACCTTTGCTTGAATTATTAATCTGAATTTTGAAATTTGAGTGTTATCAAGGTGAATCTATCTATCACCCCTTTGCTGTTAACCGATCGAAATTTTTGTAGACAGCCCAACCGGGAATGTTCCGCTGGTGAAATTTTCCGCCCGACCCAACCCGCAAACTGACAAAATTCCGCCAGGCGTGGACTGCCAAAAGTAAATTTCAAAATTGTCAAAAGAATACTATTTGGAAGGCTTCTATACAACATGGAAACGTTAAATTACATATACTACTAAATGTTTACTTTTACTGTAAAATAACCAGAATGAGCAAATTTTGGCTAATTTTCGTGGTTTCACATTATCTTAGAGTCGAGGCGACCCATTTCAGCCCGCTCCGGCTCGCAGTTAAAAAATTTCTCGGCCGGGACGGGCCGAAATGCTCATCTCTAGTTGTTAGTGCCAGTCTCGATTAATGTCGTTGCTCAGCGAAAATCTTCGGTGGCCATTCGTCCACCGTATGCAGCTGTTGGCCTACCGACAGTCCGTTATCTAACCAGTTGGTCAACAACATTAGTTACAACGTCTAACAGCTATTAACTGTATGCCGCTGACCTAATGTCCGCCAGCCTCAATCCGGCTTGATAGAGCAAACGACCTTGCTAGCCCGTCCACATTAACCGGCCAGGTTATCTGGTCACAGTCTATTCCTCCGCTGCGGAGTGAATCTTCTGTTTTAGCTTAAAACGTTGGGGCAGCAGGTGGAAAACTCTATTGCTGAATTTGTATATAATTGAATTTGATTGCTGCCTGGGGAAAGGTCGTCATTTTAGGCACGGTTCACACAAGCGCACAAGCATAGGCACAAGCACAAGAACAAGCACATGCACAAGACGAAAACGTTCACACGGCGGCACAAGCACAGCCAATAGCATTTCAAATTCAGCCTTGCCACGCCTTCTGTTCACAATGTAGGACAGTTTTGATTGGCTGACGGTGCTGTGCTTGTGCAAAAAGTTAAATAGAATTCAACTCTGCGTTGTGCGTGTGCTTGTGCTTGTGCAAGTTTTCAATAGTGTGAAGCGGTTGTGCTTGTGCTTGTGCGCTAGTGTGAACCGAGCATAGTTGTAGTCGCAGGAGGATTTGCATACACACGCGTACATATAGCGTCTGCATGAACGTGAATCCATTACCGTACATACAGTTTCAAACTGCGAAAACGGCATGTTACACACAAAAGAATTGACGCGCGTCTATGTACGTTTTCAGCGATCACGACTATGAAATCACATTAAAGAAAAATAAATGTGGTGAGAAGCAATTAAGCCCAGCAAGCCAATGAAGCTGGCACCCGACGAGCTTCTAAGCCCCGCGACAATCACTAATCGACAGTATCTACATGTCAGTCCCCATAAATTATGTTAGGCATGCAAAAAGTGGTCAAAATATTTATCGTAATCGCCAACAACTAAATTACGATTTTCACAAACTGAAGTTGCAGCTAGCTATACACATGTTTTTAACGTGTATGCTAAGCTCAAGAAAATATGTAGGCCATTACCTCACTCAAAATGTGCTTTCCAATTTCTGCACACTTGTCTGCTACGTATTTGCCAACCGCATGGACTACTGAACTTATGTCTCCAGAATCCGGTGCAATCTCAGCAATAAAATCATCAGACCACATATCACCAGTAATGATTTCAGGCAACTTCTTATTAAAGAAGTCAATTTGAACAAACAAAGATTTGTCTCTATTGCTCTTAAAGTCTTTTCGTTTCATGGATTCACACCAAAATTCACATAATTCATCGATCATCGACTCAAGAGCTCCTGAATTTGCAATAGCATTGAGCAACTTAAGTCGAACAGGAAAGTGTGACAAATTAGGATTCCTAACAGAAATTTCATATACAGAATTGGCGACGTACTTAAAGAAGTCATTTATTCGATTAGCTAAATAATCCATCATATATTTGATCCAACTGCTGAAATAATATAGATGTATGGACATATGAACAAAGCTTTTGCAAAAGCAGTAATTCTGACAATAAAATCACGGAGACAGGCTAGCTACTAACCTGAACCTGGATGAAAAATGAAAAGGCGTGTTTACGGAGTATAAGTGGTTTTCATTGAATATTGTTGCAGAGTTATCGATATTCATTGGAATTTGCAAATATAAATGATTGGTAGACTTAGAATTTAGTTAGAATATTATACTAGCCATTTTGGTAGTACCAAAGAAACGCACAATATCATTATTTGCAAATCAAAGCGAAACAACTAAAACTATACAAATTCAATAAACACAATCGCACTATAGACGGGAAGGAAAGACTAATGCAAACAGCTTTGCTGCCATAAAAGTGAAGGGTCGGATTTGTGGGGGGGGGTAGCCGTATATATTCAGCACAAGCCAGTGTAAAAGATAGGAGCGAGTGATGGTACACAAATGTGTACTAGGTACTGATTTGTGGGGGGGGAGGGTCACTGGGGTCTAATTTGTGGGGGGGGGTAGGCCGTTATCGTTCAGATCTGTACCCCAGCTTAGTAACTAAGAGTGTGACGCTTGTCACACTCTTAGTTATTATGTACTCTTGACCTTATTAAGTTCTAGTTCCTTGGTATACATATTACCGCGGATTCTATTAAATATATCTTCGTCATCAAGGAGAATAGCATCATCATCATCATTATCATCAAGTAATATCATTAATAAGACGATACGAGCTATCTCGATACTGAATGTCATTATTTTTATTTTTGCTAATGTACGTATATTCCCTGTTATGTAAAACTTAGCTAGCTGTAGAGGGTGCAGCGTTACTTCCCATGGGTATTCCTATTGTTTGTCGAAAAATATAATTTCCGCAAGTGAAATATAGGTTTTCAAGTAGGAACTTAATATGTTGACAACGTTTGTTAGATGTAATAACGTCTTTATTATTTTTGGTGGTCCCCCACTAGAGATGAGATCAGGGCCGACAAAGCCCGGCCCGGCCCGGCCGGGCCCGACGGGCCGGGTCGGGCCGCGCACACCTGGTTTCCAGTCAGGGCCGGGCCAGGCCGGGCCATAGGAAAAGGGCCTGGCCTGGCCCGGCCCTGTTCGGCCCTGCCAAGCCCTGACGTTTTCATATTAATTTATTGCATATATACCACTCTCCAATCCTAAGGATTGATTTTGCCTTCCTAAATTCAAAATTTCTTGCTTTCTTTGTGTCAAATGACACTGAATCTCCAACAAATCAATATTATTATCAAACATCATCCAGTTTCGAGAACAGAAGTTTAATTTACTACATACTGTTTCCAGCTCCTTTCAGAGACAAAACAAACAGACATTAAAACCTGCCAAACATTTAGCACTAAATGTACTAAATTAGCCTAGAGTCGATTCACCGAAAAAAGTTAATTTCCTTAGCAAGGTAGGATGCTGAAATATTCATAATGCATTACTTTTGGAGGAGAACATGGACTTTGGATCTCGAGAATACGATAGTGCAGCAAAACACAAAATTCTAAGTGTCTCAAAACTTTATAGAAGAATTTTTTAAAAATCAGGGCTTTTCAGGGCCGGGCCGGGCCGCGCAGACCTAAGCGGCGCTCAGGGCCGGGTCGGGCCAGGTCCTGAAGTTTTTGACACAGGGCCGGGCCGGGCCGGACAGACGTAAAATTTGAGCAGGGCCGGGCCGGGCCGGGCCGGGCCGGGCCGAAAAAGTCGGCCCTGATCTCATCTCTATCCCCCACCTAACCCGTAAATTGTTTTTGTGCATAGGGTATCTCATTGTTTTGTGAAATAGTGTCGAATTATGAAATTCTAATAAAGTAATTTTGTTATTTCAATAAAGATTAAAGGTTCGTGAGTGAGTGTGTAATACGTCTGATCATTCCCTACTTAAGCGCTAACCTGCCAAAGAATAGACAACACAGCCCTAATTTACACGAGTTTACTTTTAACAAAAATACAGAATTCAAACGGTTCGCAAGTACCAAAACAATGTTCTTACAAATTCAGACTAATTTTCACAAAAGCAGCAAAATACAAAATAGAGGCAAGTACCAATGGAAATTTGGAAAAAGGAATAAACAAAACAAAAGTTCAACAAACCTTACAGAAAGAAAGGAGGGGGACACCCCCCGAGCAACGTACAGTTGGCGCCCAAATAGTAGAGAAAAGAATGGCGCCCAATCCCACCGAACTTGATGAATCCAAAAAAGTCAAGTGAAGTTGTTTGCGCTCAAAATAAAAGAGAAAGTGAATTAGCTATGTACGGCGTTGGACCGTACACAGCAGTAGAATTTAGATTAATTTTTCATAAAGTTAGCACCCACTTTTGAATATTTTAGGGTAAAATCAAGGAAGTATTCTACAATAGGTCTTCTAAATTATCATATATACTAGAATGGTGAAGATTTGTATTTTGGTAGTAGTCATAGGTATTTATAGTTTTAGCCATTCGGTTTTTATT
This sequence comes from Trissonchulus latispiculum, assembly GCA_030248195.1. Lineage (NCBI taxonomy): Eukaryota > Metazoa > Nematoda > Enoplea > Enoplida > Ironidae > Trissonchulus > Trissonchulus latispiculum. The sequence continues at coordinate 21,757 of JASAND010024138.1, forward strand.
AATTTTTGATATTTTTGGTGAGAATAGGTTGCCTACTACCTATTACCCGGTATGGGTTTATATTTTAAAAAGTTTTAGCCATTTTTCCGTAACGTGATCAAGAGGTAGATATCAGTTTAAGTGCATTGTCAATTACGACGGATAGTGGTTTTGTGAGAGCATACTTACTAAAGTCTGACACAAAATGTGTGTACAAAATCTGTAAGGCCTCCAGTAAACCAAATATACGTCGTAACCACATAAAACCATATATTTTTGGAATCCTTGCAGCGAGACGAACATTTTTATCAAATTCAAATTTTTTTAAAGTTTCAAAAATCTTAAAATATATCGGTTTTTCGAATAATTCGAGCTATTCAGTTCATTCTTTAAGAAAACTTTTGCCTTCCGAAGACTCATTGATTGACACAAGAACAAAAAAACTCGGTTGAGAAATAAGCATTTTCGGCCGTTTGCACCAAATGTGATTAACTATTTGCTAAGCATTTGCTAATTCAAAGAACAAGTGATCAGCTAAACAAGTGCTAATCTTGAGCATTTGCTTATCAACAACTCCTTTGCACCACATCTGATTAGCAATTGATTAGCAGATCATCAGTTTAGCAGTTGGTTAGCAAATGGTTAGCATTGCCAAGAAATGGCCAATGAAAATGCAGGATTTTTGAATTTGAACCAATCAGCTACTGGACTTTTATGCTATTACCATGTGATTGCAAGAACTGTCGCATCTGCTAATCACTTGCTTAACTTTTTCTAAGGAAATACATCAGCACTCAACAGTATTTAAATTTGATGCAAGAAATCAATTTATGAATTAAATCGGTTGAATTATACATGCCTCTATCTGGGATGAGTACTGTTTTTGTGTTAGTGTAGTATATGAAACTAAACGTGTCGAATACTTCCAAATATTAAAGAATCTTGAAATGCCTTCAACTCGTTAAACTTTGAAAATTGTTTAGCGAAACTTAAATTTAGTTTCTTGCTATTAGCAGCAACGTGGGGAAACCTCTAGGTAACTAGCAACCATTTTCGTCGTTATCATTTGACTGGAGATAATAATAAAATCGAAAAATTAGCAGGAATATCGCAGTTAATCCTCCTCCAGAATAGGATTAAATATTTACCTCTTGAGCACTTGATTAGCATCTGCTTAGCAGTTGGTTAACTTAATCAGATTTGGTGCAAAGGAGTTTGCGATTAAGCACTTGCTAAGCAATTGCTTAGCACGAAATTCGCTAATCATTTGCTATCACATTTGGTGCAAACCAGTGTTTATTTCAAAAATTCGTTTTTCCATTTTGAAGTTTGCCGCTTTTTGCAGCTTTGACTGGTTATTACTGGCGACTCGCTCAAAGGAAAATTTTTTCGATTAGATTTTCCGGACCATCTAGGCGTCCGCTTTCAGCTGATATATGTGGTATTCCAAATTTTGAAAATAGGTTTTTTGAAAAATACCACTTTTGGTCAAAATGTTCGGCAAAGCAAATTTTGCAAAAGTGAGTAAAAATAGCATAATCATAAAGTTCAAGCTGAGCTGAATTCAATTATAAAGCTTTTG